>JADRCD010038074.1:0-13417 GCA_019843815.1 Montemys delectorum | reverse complement strand
CTCAGGACCTTCGGAAGAGCAATCAGTGCTCTTAACCTCTGAGCCATCTCTCCAGCCCAAATAACTGCAGGCATCTTTTTTTTTTTTTTGAGACAGGGTTTCTCTGTGTATCCCTGGCTGTTCTATCTGTACACCAGGCTGGCCTCAAATTCAGAAATCCATCTGCCTCTGCCTCCGAAGTGCTGAGATTAAAGGTATGTACCACCACTGCCTGGCTTGAAGTTCTTGTCATACAGATCTTTCACTTGTTTGGTTAGAGTTACACAATTATATTTTATATTATTTGTGACTATTGTTAAGGGTGTTGTTTTCCTAATTTCTTTTTCAGCCCATTTACCACTTGTATAAAGGAAGAGTACTTATTTGTCAGAGTTAATTTTATATCCAGCCACTTTTGCTGAAGTTGTTTATCAGCTGCAGTTCTGTGGTAGAATATTTGGGGTCACTTCTATATACTATCATACCATTTGAAAATAGTGATACCTTGAGTGCTTTCCTTTACAATTTGATCTCCTTTTGCTGTCTTACTGCTGTAGCTCGAACTTCAAGTTCTACATTAAATTGATTGGGCAGCCTTATCTTGTCTCTATTTTAGTGGGATTGCTTCAAGGTGTCTCTCCATTTGATTTGATGTTGACTATTGACTTGGTTTATTATGTTTACATGTGTACCTTGAATCCCAGGTCTCTCCAAGACTTTCAACATGAAGGGGATGTTAAAGGCCTTTTCAGCATTTAATGAAATGATCATGTGATTTCCTTTCAGTTTGTTTATATGTGGATTATGTTGATGGATTTTCATATATTGAACCATTCCTGCATCCCTGGGATGAAGACTACTTTATTTTGATGAATGATGTTTTTGATGTGTTCCTGGATTCCGTTTGCAATAATTTTATTAAGTATTTTTTTGTGTTGATGTTCATAAGTGAAATTGGTCTGAAGTTTTCTTTCTTTATTGAGTCTTTGTGTGGTTTAGGTATCAGGTAATTGTGGCCTGATAGAATTAATTAGGTAGTGTTCCTTCTGTTTCTATTTTGTGGAATAGTTTCAGGAATATTGGTATTAGGTCTTCTTTGAGAGTCTGATAGAATTCTGCACGAAAACCATCTGTCCCTGGGCTTTTTTTGGTTGGGAGATTTTTAATGATTGCTTCTATTTCTTTGGGGGTTATGGGACTGTTTAGAAAGTTTACCTGATCTTAACTTAACTTTGGTAAGTGGTATCGGTCTAGAAAATCATTCATTTCATTTAGATTTTTCAGTTTTCTGGAGTACAGGCTTTTACAGTATGATCTAATGATTTTTTAATGTTCCTCCATTTCTGTTGCTATGTTTCCTTTTATTTCTGATTTTGTTAATTTAGATACTGTCTATGTGTGTGCTTTTTAGTTAATTTGGCTAAGGTTTGTTTGTCTTGTTGATTTTCTCAAAGAACTGACTCTTGGTTTTGTTAATTCTTTGCATAGTTCTCTTTGTTCCTAATAGATTGATTTCAGCCCTGAGTTTGACTATTTCTTGGGTTCATTTGCTTAGAAAATCTTTTTCCAGACCTTTCCTCTGAAGCAATGTCAATCTTTGTTGCTGAGGTGTGTTTCTTGTATGCAGCTGAATGATGGACCTTGTTTGCAGATCCAGTCTGTTAGTCTGTGTATTTTTATTGGTGAATTGAGTCCATTGATATTGAGAGATATTCCATTGATTGTTAGTTCCTGTTATTTTGATGTTTGAGTTGTTCCTGTGTTCCTGTGATTCTCTTCTGGGTTTGTTGTGAGATGACTGATTTCTTGGTTTTCTTGGGTGTAGTTTCCCCTCTTTGTGTTAGAGTTTTCCTTCTAGTATCCTCTGTTTGGCTGGATTAGTAGAAAGGTATTGTGTAAATTTAGTTTTGTCATAGAATATCTTGTTTTCTCCATCTATGGTGATTGAGAATTTTGCTGGCTATAATATAGCAGGCTGAGCTGGCATCTGTTGTCTCTTAGGGTCTGCATGACTACTTTTCTTTTGACTTTTAGAGTCTCTGTTGAGAAGTCAAGTATAATTCTGATAGGTCTGCTTTATTTGTTACTTGGCCTTTTTCCCTTGCAGCTTTTTAAAAAAGATTTTATTTATTTTATGTATATGAGTATCCTGTAGTTGTCTTCAGACACCCCAGAAGAGGGCATCAGATCTCATTACAGATGGCTGTGAGCCACCATGTGGTTGCTGGGATTTGAACTCAGGACTCTGGAAGAGCAGTCGGTTCTCTTAACCTGCTGAGCCATCCAGCCCTCCCTTGTAGCTTTTAATATTCTTTTTTGCTCTGTACATTTAGTGTTTTGATTATTATGTGTTGGGAAGAATTTCTGTCCTGGTCCAATGTATTTGGTGTTCTGTAAGCTTCTTGTATGTTTACAGCCATCTCTTTCTTTAGGTTAGGGAAGTTTTCTTCAACAATTCTGTTGAAGATATTTTCTGGTCCTTTGTACTTGGAATTATCACCCTCTTCTATTCCTATTATTCTTAATGTTGGTCTTTTCATAGTTACGAACTTTTGAGTTATGAACATTTTACCTTTGGCATTTTCTTTGACTAATGTATCCATTTTTTCTATGGTGTTTTCTACACCTGAGATTCTCTCTTCTGTCTCTTGCATTCTGTTGGTGATACTTGCATTTGTAGTTCTTGTTTTCTTTCCTAGGTTTTCCATATCCAGGGTTGCCTCCATTTGTGTTTTCTTTATCGCTTCTATTTCCATCTTTAGGTCTTGGACAATTTTATTCATTTCCTTCGCCCTGTTTGATTGAATATTCTTGTATTTCTTTAAGGGATTTATTTGTTTCCTCTTTAAGGGCTTCTACCTGTTTGTGTTTTTCTGTATGTCTTTACAGGGATTATTTATATTCTCTTTAAAGGCTTCTATCATCTTCATAAAATGGGATTTTAGATCACAGTCTTCAAGTTTGTTAGGATATCTAGGTCTTGCTGTAGTAGAAGAGCTGGATACTAATGGCGCCAAACTGCATTGGCTTTTGTTGCTTATGTTCTAGCGCTTGTCTTTCACTATCTGGTTGTCTCTGGTGTTGTCTAGCCTAGCTGACCCAGGTTGGAGCAGGCCTCTGGGGAGAAGGGTGGAGTTGTGTGTCTTGGGTTAGTGCAGACCTCCTGTGAGGCAGGCAGAGCTGTGGGGTGCTGTGTGGTGTAGGTGTAGTGAAGGTGTAGGTGCTGGCTAGGAGGATGGAGCTCAGACAGAATGGGGCAGAGCCCATGACTACTGGGCTTGCTAGGGTCCCAGCAGGCAAGGGGATTGGGGTAGGTGTGTGTGTGTGTGTGTGTGTGTGTGTGTGTGTGTGTGTGTGTGTGTCTCAGGTTAGAGCAGACCTCCTGGGAGGCAGGCTGAATTGTGGGGAGGGGCCGAGTACATTCATCCACAACTGAAGGTGTAAGACAGGAAGGAGGGACCAATCACTCTTATTTATCCATCCAGAAACATTCTATGCATGTACAAGGATATATACATTCATGAGAGCATTCCCCACCCTCAAAAGTTTAGCTAGTTGCTCAAGACATATGATGTGGTCCCAGATGTATAGTATTCTATAGCATGATGGACTTCAATTTAATCACTCCAAGCAACCTAAAATTTCATAAGCAAATTTCTCACTTTTTCCTAAGGGAAACACAAACCACATTTAGAGACTTTATTTTGGGGGAATGCAAATAAAGATTATCTGTCAGATGACAGACACACTGTGAACCTCCTGTAGAGAAAAGAGTGAGTGCAGGATCTTTCTGGCAGGTTTCTAGAATGGATGTTCATCAATGTAAGCTCAACATTCACATTCATTCCTTAAGGATGTCAGTTAGTAGAAGTCAGATGATTCATTCCCAGCTGGCTACTAGAGGATGCCTTGTACTCTACACTTCAAGGGTGCTTCTATCTTTATTTAGTATTACCAGTCAGCAATTTAGCAGGAAGCATTAGTTAATTTTTTAAAGATTTATTTATTTTATGTGCATGAGTACACTGTAGCTGTCTTCATGCACACCAGAAGAGGGCATCAGATCCCATTATAGATGATTGTGAGCCACCATGTGGGTGGTTGCAAGGAATTGAATTCAGGACATCTGGAAGAGCAACTAGTGCTTATAACCTCTGAGCCATCTCTCCCTCCCCAGGGAGCATTAGTTTTCACACTGGTTAGTGTCTCCAATCTAGATAGAGCTGAGAGTTGCCTCTAAGATCATAGGATTTGTGATCTTTCTGTCTCAGCCTTCCCAGTACTGGGATTACAGGTATGAGCCACACCTGAATTACCAATTATACTCTCTACTAAAACTAGACTTTATACCCCAAATGTCCATCTCATTCTCTCTACTGCCTTTGTATACACATCTGGTAAACCTACCTCCTATTTCAATCCACACTGGAAAATTCTGAGGAAACAAAATACCAGATTTCTATATAAAAGCAGTAGAAAGAATGACATATTCCACACACATCCTAGACATTTGTTCAATCAAATAAGGCGTAAGAACCTCACTTTGCTCTTCCAGCTGATGTGATTTCTAAATATACTTAATGAAAGGTTTGTGTGCAAGAACTCTTTCTTAGGTGTGATTTGAACCCAGAACCAGAGAATCCTACCACAAGAGAGTTAAAGTCTGTATGGAAAGATGATGTGGCTAGGTAAGTAGTTGAATGGTAGTATTGTAGTTTGAATGAGAAATGTCCCCACAGGCTCAAGTGTTTGAATACTTGGCCCCCAGCTGATAGTGCTGTGAAGGTTGTGAAACCTTTGGGAGGTGGAGCCTTGATAGAGGAAGTAGGTCTCTAGTACTAGGACTTAAGGTTTTCTATCCTGGCCCCTTTCCTGTCTACTCTGTTCTTTCCTAACTACAGATACAATCTGACCAGCGGCCATACCATTCCTGCCACAGTGGACTCTGTACCCTTGAACTATGAGCCAAAATAAACCTTTATTCTCTTCAGGTACTTTTTCTCAGGCATTTTGTCTCACACACACACAAAAAGATAACTAAAAAGGCAGAATAATTTTTTCATCCTTCTTTTGATGTCTGGGAGAACTAAATTACCATGTCCACTGGAAGACTGGAGGAGGGGTGGTAACCCTTCTGAGGAGGTGGGCTGTGGAGGGGAAATATTTCCATACACAGGAAGATCTATGAAAGCAGTGGCACATTCACATGTCACATCTGGTACACTTTTGAGACGTCCAATCCTTGCCTGGGAGCAGGTTGTAGAGACAGAATGGTCGGTCGGTGAAGGATATGACCGAGCAACTAGTCCTGTCTCCAGCCTTCTCCCAGCCAATAAACCATTATGAACTTTCCCCATCATCATTAAAATGGGTGTGATTTTACAAACTCATTGCAAAGATGAACATAATATAAATAGCACACATTATAATGCAAGCACAATTGCTTGCTATATATTAATTCATTCTTTTTCACTTTCAGTATTTTATTTCCTCAGAATTTTTCAGTGTGGATTGAGAAAGAAGATAGGTATACGAGATTGATATATTTGACAATTTTCCCTAAAATACAGACAGTCTAAGAGCAGCTACAAAGGCAAGAATTAAATGGACATTTAGGGCTTTGAAGTCTAGTTCTAGCAGAGAATGTAAACGGCAAATTGGTTACTGTTCTCTCATTTGTAGTAGGGTGACTGTAACATATAAGTCCACTTCTACACCAACATCATACATCTATGAAACTGTCAGGGTAGTTAAAAATCTCAGTGTTTATTGTCTAACCATTTCTGTTATGTGTATATATGGCATATGTTTGTGTGTGCATGCATATATAAGATTGTGCTCACTTGTATGTGCACATGTGAAGCCCATAGAATGACTTTGGGTATCTTTATCATTCTCCACCTTATGATTTTGCCTCTTTCTAAGCCTGGAACTTGTGGGCTCCCTATTTCAGCTAGACTGGCTGGACAGAAAGCTGCTGGGGTCCTCCTATCTCCCTGTCCCCAACATTGGGATTATAAGCACATACCTGACGTCTTTGTGGGTGCGCTGTGGGTCTAAAGTCACGATTTTACCCAGGATTTGTCTTCCTAGCTCCTGGCCAAAATTTCATAAAGCATTATCTTCTAAACATAGTATGATTTATCTGGGATATTTTTTAATCCTATAAGTTTCTAGGGCCTTCCCTAAGAGCTGTCCTATAGAGAATAGTGTCCCAGCAGATATCTAGTCACAAATGCCTGATGAGTACTTTAAATATAGCTAGTTCAAACTAAGAGGCACCACAGGTATAAAATACATAATGAATTTTAAGATATCTCAGCAGTAAAGTGACGTATGTTGAAATAGCATTATGTATATATGCAAGTCAAATATATTTTAAAACCAAAATTTATCATTAAAATTGATGAATATTTGAATAAACTATATTTAATAACATTAAAATTAAATAAATATTTTAGTTAAATTATATATATGGTAGTATACTCTCATCCTCTGTCTGTCTTTGGTGCTGAAGGAAGCATCCAGGGTTTCATGCATGCCAGGCAAATGCTGTATCACTGACCTACATCTCCAATCCTCTCTTATTTTCATAATGTGGTAACCAGAAAAAGTAAGAACATATATGTGGCTTGTACTTTATCTCTATTGACTAATATATTTCTCCAAAGGTAAGAATCCAATATGTGCAATAAAATGAACACAATCTACAACATTTAACACATATTCCCAGTTGATGCACGTTCATCTCTACTTGGTAAAGCCATTTAATAACACAAAACAAAGCTTTTAGGTTTCATTAATAACTGATTGGATAGATGCAGAAATTATCTTGAAATCACATTGATCTGGGTAAGCCTTAGTCCTCCACTTTGGTTTGAAGAACTCTGCTAGTGACCTTGTGCTACAGTGGAGTTATAATTTTTTAAAAATGGAGACAAGTCAGATGAAAAGGGTTAGAACAGGTGTATTTTATCTTTTGTGGTCTTTGTGCTCCTAACTGCTTCTCTGCCAGAACTGACTTTCTTCAGGCCAACAGGGCGGTCCTGTGTCTTCAGGTGATTGCTAGTTAAAGCTAGGTGGCAGCAGCTGCCTACGTTGACAAAGGCGAGATGCCAGATCAGGAAGACTAGGAAAATATTGTGTGGCATCTTTAGGCTTTATTCTCCAGAGCCTGTCTGCACTGGCTTGGTATCAAGCAGCTGAATGAGAGAAACCAAAGATATGAGATGCAGAAGCCCCATTAGCTTTGGTGGGAAACTCCATTTTGTCTGTCCTCCCAGGTAAAATGCAATAGGGTCTGTCCCTACTGGTAGCTCAAACAATCCTTCCCTTCCTTGTGACCGGCACGTTGCAACCTTTCCCCAGTTACACTGGCTTTCTGGCTTGTCATGGGGGAATACGAGGGGCAAGGCAATCTCTTCTTCTCAACTGATGCCCGCACTGTGCTGAAATAAAAGCGAGCTCTGATGAGCTTCCATGTCTGTACTTATGGAAAAATTATTCATAAAGGGCATAGTAATGACAGCCTCACTTCATCTTGAGTTTATTGCTCCCAGTTTCCTGTGAATTTAAAAGACTATGGTTAATTGAATCCACTCCCACCTCTCAGCCTCAACAAAAAGGCTTCAGGCAAAATAAATGTCCAAATATTGAGAATTTGGCACCAATGGAGTTCCCCATAAAAGGGCTTGCACAGAATGTACCATGGGCAGAAAAGATATGATCTTAGATGACAGGTTGGAGGAATAAGAAGAAGCAGTACAAATAAAGTAGTAAATATGTATGTGCTTTAAAACAATGAGTACAAAACCCATAATACATGATTTTCAAAAAAAAAATAGAACTGTGATGATATCCAGTAATAGTGTGCATAAGTCAGGCAGATGGTGATTAAATTCCAATCATCAAAAGTCCTTGTATCTATCAACAGGGAAATAAATGTCTTAATTGAAATATTGATGCAACTTTTATATTAATTTTCAGAGAGACCACTAAAATAGTAAAAGTTATGTTAAAATGGATCCTCAGATAGAAAATGGCCGAAACACAAAAGGAATGAATTTTTTTTGACAATATGACAATAGTGAGCAGTTAAAAAGGTCTCCTTCCACAGATACTTGTCCTTTGAGTGTTCTCTCTTTTGTCAACATATACCCCATGATATCAGTTACCATCAGCTTCAATCAGTTCTCACTAATGATCCAGTCTTTGCTCTTGGTTATCCTTCATTAGGAATGTGTTGAATTGTACTTCTCTGATCAACTACAAGCCCTTTAGTCATATTTGCTTATTTACTATGCCAAACATTTAACTGTCTCATAAAAAATCCTTACATAACATTTGTGATGTTTATTTTCCACTATGTTATACTTTTAGGAACCATAATTCCTTTACATGTTTGCTGATTGCTATTGCAATTGCTTCCTGTAGGTTGATTTTTACACACACACACACACACACACACACACACACACACTTCTGAATCTTATTGGTTTTAAAATTTTCTGTGTGGATTATAACATCATTGGTGAATAATAGAATTGTGTTTCTTTCTTTTAAATCCTTATACCCTTGTTTCTTTGGGCACTCACTAGGGTGTGGAGTGGGATATTCAATAGAAGTTATTATAACTGCCACTCTTTATTTTTTTCCTTGTACATAGAGAAATATTTATATAAATAATATATATGCGCCACATAATCAACAGATAGATGGGGCTTTCTTAGCCTTAAGTCAGTCTTGAGAGTGAACGATGCCCCTGACCAATTACCCAATAAGTTCTGGGGACACTGGCAGCTATGGAAATGAATGACTCGAAGTACTACCCTAGAGCTATAAGGAAAGGAAAATGGTCCCTTCTTGCTTCACCCCATTCCTTATGTTGAACAAGCAAGTAGGCAATAGAAAAGCCAGGCTTGTCTCTACACTGTCTATCACTGAACACTGGGTGGCAGGAAGAGGATTCACTTAAAACTACACCTTTATTTTCTAACTGCCACTCTTTAATATATTGATCTTAAGTGAAAATAATTTCAATGTTTCAGTGTTAGTTATAGAATTTCTCATGTAGGTTTCGTAGCTATTTTATACCAGGCAAAGGGAATTAACTTCCATTTTTAAGCTGCTAAGAGGTCTTATAATTAATGGATTAGTTCCTTAACAAATGTTTTATGGCATCTGTAAAGACTACCCTATATCCTTTTATTTCCCATTTAGTCTGGTACTATGGGAAATTGTATGGGCTGATTTTTCCAAACAAATGATATCCTGTTTTACTGATCATTTGCCGTGGTTTTGCATTGTTATATGGTACTTTGGAATGTTTTTTGCACTTTCATGTCTGTCAAAGAAAAAGGATTGTAGTGTTTAACCATCAGCATCTATCCAGCGACTTTTACTATAAAAGTTCTGCTAACTTAATAAATGTTACTGTAAAATGTTTTATGTCTGTATTATAGAATAGTTTGCATGTGGTTAGTATTATGATTTAATCATTATTTAGTAGAGCTCATCTGTAAAACAAGGAGCAATGTATCCATCTTAACTAGTGAAAAAAAGAACAAATCCAAAAAATATAAATGAAAGAAATAAAAAAATATAATGGCAAAATAATTAAGTAGAAACCTGAGATGGGAAGTTTTGATCAAGCTTAATTTTTATGTCTTTGAAAAAGCTAATGAATTGTACAAACATTAAATAAGATTAACGTCTGAGCATAATGGTATATCTCTATAATTTCAGAGCTCAGGAGGTGGATGCACGAACATCACAAGTTCAAGGTCAACCTGGGCTACATAAGACCCCATCTCAAAACAAAATAAACCAAAAGATTAGCGATCAGAAAGAAAAATGACAGGGATGAGACATTTCAAGAAGGTAACCATAGTTACTATGAGATTTTAAAAGGTAACAAAAATGATACTTTAAATTACTTACAGGTGATAAATCTTGAAATGTAAATAAGAAGACATTCCCCAGAAATACATAATTTACAAAGTCTGATTCAAGAAGAAGTAGAAATCTTGATAGATTTATAACCACCAAATCAGTTAGCTGGGGCTGGTGATATGTGCCTGTAATTCTAGCCTTCAGGAGTTTGAGGCATAAAGATGATGAGTTTGAAGTTGGTCTTTATTATAAAGTGAGACTCTACTTCAAAACCAAGATTAAGAAACCAAAAAAGGGGGGCTAGCGAGATGGCTCAGTGGGTTAGAGCACTGACTGCTCTTCCAAAGGTCCTGAGTTCAAATCCCAGCAACCACGTTTTGGCTCACAACCATCCGTAATGAGATCTGACACCTTCTTCTGGGATGTCTGAAGACAGCTACAGTGTACTTACATATGATAAATAAATAAAATTAAAAAAAAAAGAAACCAAAAAAAAAAGGGAGCATATCTGGCTTAAATAGAAGGAGGGATAGTTTTATAAGCTTTCAATAGACCTAAAGTATGACTTAACCTAATTAATAATCAGAGAAATGCAAACCAAAGCCACAGTTGGTCATTTCACCCACCTTTGATAAACAAAAAAGCTGTGATGAGCTTATGTGTTGGCATGGATGTTAAGCGGCAGGGGAGTGAGATCTTATGACTACTTTTTTGAGGAGCAATTTTGTTTCTCTAGTCAATCAAAGATGCACTCCCCTCATGACTTACCAATCCCTTTCCTTAGCATATGCTAGAAGATTTGTTGATGAATAGTCAGAACAGCAATGTTTTCCATATTTTTAAAAAAAGACAACTCCAAATGCTCATCAATTAATAAAGAAAAAGTTTTGTGTCTACAATAAAAATTATATGGTAGCATAGGATAATCTCAGGTGTTTAGTGTAAAATGAGAAAAAAAGCAAGTGTTCGAAACCATACAGAATGATTTAATTTATATAAAATTGAAAAAAAGTAAAACTCAACAATGCTATCTTCAGAAGTGCAGAAGCATGCAATAAAACTACAAAGAAAAATATGCTGCAAACATGAAATGCAATGTAGTATTATCTCTAAGAGGGAAAGGAGGGCAATTGGATCTAGAAAGGTGATATGGGAGCTTGTAAGTAATTAAATGATGCTCTTTCAATGGCGATGGCAGTAGGGGTTGGTGCAGGTTGTAATCCTGCCTACTTGGGAGACTGAGGCAGGAGGATTATAAATTAAAAGCCTGTCTAGTCTACAGAATGAGTTCAAGGATAGCCTGGGTAATTTACTGAGGCCCTATCTCAAAATAAAAAGTTAAAAAAAAAAAAAGGCTTACCTAGCCTGTGTGAGGCTCTGAGTTCAACTTCAAGTGTTACATAAACAAAGTTGCTGGTATAACTGGTACAATGGTATATGCCTGTAATCCCAGAACTCAGGAGACTGAGGTAGAATGATCATGATCTTGAGGCCAGCATGGGAAAAATAGCATAAGCCCATCTGAAAAATGAATACATAAAATTGATGGTGATATTGTTATCATTGATATTTTTAAAAAACGAATATGATTTTTAGTTTACTTAATATTTAGTAAGATATATTCATGGGACAAAAGAGAGATAAAACTAGAGAGTTTTTTGACTTAGAAGTTAGATATTTGGCCAATAGGAGTTACAAAAATAGAAAACAGATACTGTTCTTTCAGAGGAAATTATCAAAGACATAAAGTAAGAGAACATCATCCAGAAATAAAGGAATACAGTATCTAGATGTAACGGGTATGCCAAAGCCTATAAACAAATGTTCAGAACACTGGGATACAGAGAATGTTCCAAAATTAAAGTATTAAGAAACAGAATGGTCTGATATGGCATTACTGAAAGCTAAGCCACAAAATGACATCATCTTTAGAGTTCTGACAAGAAGTAATGGTGAACCTGCCATAGCTAAATAAATAATCAACTTTTAGGTAGGTAATATCTTGTAAGTTTGTCTTCCACAGAAAGCCTCAAGTAACTACTGCAGGATATATTCTGACAAGAAGAAGGAAGATACCACCAGGAAGATGTGTGATCCAGAGATGAATTAGAGCCCTGGGAACTGCTCTGCTGCAGGCCAGGAGACCTAATAGCACAGTTTGGAGTGATGTTTCTAAAGATGGAACAGAGGCAGTATCTGTTGAGTTAAACTACAGGGAGTCAGGAGTGATGGCATAGGCCTATGGCACAGGCCTATGGTCCCAGCATTGAGGGAAGTGAAGGCAGGGTGACTGTATCAGTTACATTTCCATTGTTGAGATAAAACATCTTGACTGAAGTGATTTAACTATGAAAGAGTCTATTCTGGCTTGAGGTTCAAGGAGACAGCACATAATGGTGGGAGAGATGCCATCAGTAGGTAACCAGATCAGGAAGCTGATAGACAGATCACAGCTGCAAATGCAAACATGAACTAGAGAGAGTGAAGTAGATGTAAAGCAAGCAGTGAACTCTAAAAAAACCTGCCCTTCAGTAGCCTACTTCTTCCAGCGAGGCTACACCAACTCCCCAAACCACATCCCCAACTGAGGACAAATTGTTCAAATGCCCACATCTATGCAGGACATTTCTCACTCAAAGCACCACAGTGATAAAGCATTTGAAACCAACCTAGGATGCACAGTGAGACTTTGTCGCCAAACAAAATCAAGCAGCAATAAACAAACAAACAAACAAACACACAAAAAACCACATTCGAAGGCATTTTCACAGCTTCTTAGAGACAAACCTATTGTGAATAATATTTTCATAGCTAATGTAAGTGCTGAAACTTATACATATTAAAGTTTGTGGTTAGGGAGTTGAGACCACTCAATCCTGTTCTTCTATACAAAATAACTAAGAGATAATTATAAAATAGAAGTCTTAAGAAATAGCAGTAATATCATTTCATGCATAATATATATTTAAATTACTAAAATAAGCCTGTGAAAATTAAAAGTAGCTCACTTTAGGTTATTAGCCCAGAAGTTTGGAATACAGAAAGAACAACCCACAAACCACAAGAAACTTAGGAAGAAGGAAGACCAAAAGGGGGACATTTCATTCCTTCTTAAAAGGGGGAACAAAATACCCATGGAAGGAGTTGCAGAGATTAACTATGGAGCAGAGACTGAAGGAAGGACAAGCATATAGCTATCTCCTGAGAGGCTCTGACAATACGTGACTAATACAGATGTAGAGGTTCACAGCCATCCATTGAACTGAGTACACGGTCCCCAGTGAAGGAGTTAGAGAAAGGATCTATGGAGCTGAATGGTTTGCAGCCCCGTAGGACGAACAACAATATGAACTAACTAGTACTCTCAGAGCTCCCAGGGACCCAACCACCAACCAAGGACTATACAGGGTGGGACTGAATGTTCTGGCAGCATGTGTATAGTAGAGAATTGCAAATTTGATCATCAATAGGAGGAAAGGACCTCGGCCTTGTGAAGGTTCTGTGCCCCAGTGTAGGGGAATGCCAGGGCCAATAAGTGGGAGAGGGT
>JADRCD010038054.1:0-10815 GCA_019843815.1 Montemys delectorum | reverse complement strand
CGAGACCGGCCTGGTCTACAGAGTGAGTTCCAGGACAGCCAGGGCTATACAGAAAAACCCTATCTCGAAAAACAAAACAAAAAACAAAACAAAACAAAAAAAAGAACAAAATAGGGAGGCAGAGGCAGGCAGATTTCTGAGTTCGAGGCCGGCCTGGTCTACAGAGTGAGTTCCAGGACAGCCAGGGCTACACAGAGAAACCCTGTCTCGGGGAAAAAGGAGGGCGGGGGGGGGAGGAACAAGAATAAAATAGCTAGGTGGTGGTGACACACACTTTTAATTCCAGCACTTGGGAAGTAGAGGCAGGTGGATTTCTGAGTTTGAGGCCAGCCTGGTCTACAGAGTGAGTTCCAGGACAGCCAGGGCTTTACAGAGAAACCCTGTCTCAAAAAAACAAAAAACACAAAAAGGAAAACAAAAAAAAACTAAAATGGTAAGGGGGTTGCACAAATATTAATACTGATCAATTCTGTGCTAACCCCTATATGAGCATACCTTGTGCTTGGTACCAGTTCTGGTCTGTTTCCCAGTCTTTGTATAGGACATCAGGTCCTGGATGTTGTCCTTGAATTGCTGCAGCAGCAATGCCATGACAGGGGTGTCCTCACGATCTGCAGTACTCACAGACAGAAAGTAATACTTGTACGATAGCTGTGTGGGCTTATTAGGAACCTCAAGCATTTCCACAACCTAAAATGACCCAAATCAGAAAGAGGTAAGACCCAGTAGAATAAGAACCACTGTCCAGTGTCCATCTTACATCAAGTGCAGTTTGTAGACAGTAAACACAAGAAATGAGATAATTAAATTAATACCATTAGTTAACATTGATATTTATATAAGTTGAAAAATATACCAGGTTTTCTATAAAGTTATCTATTTTAAGTTTTTATTGCCCTTAATTTTAAATTGTCCTTTTACCTCCCTTACTTGTGAATACACTCAAAAACCTCAATTATTATAGCTAAGGAAAAAACAAGTGGGATTAGAGGGCTGACCGACATCTCACTAGGAAACAAGGGAAAATATATTCTCGTTTTTGTTTTTGAGACAGAGTCTCAAGTGGCCCAAGCAGCCCTTGAACTGATTCCTCCTGTCTCCACCTCCCACGGACTGGGAATAAACCCCTGTTGCCAACACATCCAGCTGAAGCCTGAGTTTTAAATTAACAACTGTGGTCACTGTGGGCACAACATGAGCAAGCAGCAGCACTGTAACGGAATTGAGCGTTGTAAGTGCCTGCTGAGAGTGCCATTGAGGAGCCAGGACTTGGTTTATTTGTGCCCTATGTCAGTTTACTCCAGCTTACAAAAGTCAACTCTAGCTAAAAAACAGCATGAGGACACTTAGTGGCATGATAAATCTGTATCCTTACTGAGATAGAGGTTACAACAGTATTAAGTTACCAAAACATACTCTGTACAAAAATAAAAAAGTTTGATGTAGGCCGGGTGGGTCAGGCCTCTAATCCTGGGTACTTGAGAGGGCAGGGCATGAACATTACAAGTTTAAGGTCTGGGGATGGAAAAAGGACTTAGAGGTTAAGAGCACTGGTTGCTCTTCCAGATGACCTGGGTTAAATTCACTGTACTCACATGGAAGCTCACAACCATATATAATTCCAGTCCCAGGGGATCAGATCCTCTCTTCTGTCTAGGCACACATGGTGCACAAACATACATGAAAGAAACAATCAACAAATTGCTCTTTCTCCTGAGTTCCAGGCCAGCCTGGACTACAGAGTGAGTTCCAGGACAGCCAAGGCTACCCAGAGAGACCCTGTCTCGAAAAACCAACCACCCCCCAAAAAAAATTTGTTGTCCAAAGAAACTTCTTTAAGTGTGAAAATATATTTATAGTAATTCTAACCAATTCAAAGATCTCAAAAACAAACAAAAACCAAAATGAAAAATAAAAACATGAAAAGTCAAACATCTCAAAATCTAGGAATGAAAATATGAAAAGGAAAAATCTCACTGTGCACTAAAAGAATGCCATCCGCAAAATAGAGTATGCCTTCAATAAAGATGAAACTAAAGCTACTTTAGTCGAATTTTCCCAAATTCTTGTTCAGTTAAAACCAAGCAACTTTGTCTTGATACCCAACATCTCCAAATCTTCATAATATAGTTACACTCAATTTTTTTGCATCTAATCAGAGATGCTTCATTGTAATCAGAAACTAAGCCTTCATTGTCTAATATGAACAAAGCCTGCTCAACAAGCTAGGCCTCACTATGGTAGGCACTAGGGTGAAAGATGGAGGCTATCTCACTCTCCCAAGCAGAGACTTATTTGACTTCTTTTCTTCCTTCAATAGCACACTCTGGACTGAAAAATCCGACTATGAAAGTCAGACACCAAGTGAAACTCATTTGCTGGGGAAACCAGACAAGAAAGCTTTCTGTATACATGCAAAATTACTGAATTTGATCAGTCATGCTTGGCATACTTACAATATAGTACTGTGGAAGGCGAGTAAGTTTAATAAATAGTTTATTCTTAGAAAGGCTTCCAATGGGATGTGTTGAATAGTTGGCAAGCTGCAACGTTTCAGTGGTTATTGTAGGCAGATGTTTTATAGATTGTTTGCAACGCTGTTGTCCAAGCCAAAACCTTAATTTAAAAGACAATCCACATGATAAAGTTGTAACTTTTCTGATTAACTATATGCCATTAGAGAACACTAAAGAATAACTGAAAAAGCAGACAGTGTTGGCTCACACCTCTAATTCCAGCACTTGGGAGGCAGAGACAGCTAGATCTTTCTGAGTTGAAGGCCAGCCTGGTGTAGAGAGTGAATTCCAGGACAGCCAGGGCTACACAGAAAAACCCTGACACATAACCAAATTACTGAGACATTTCTCTAGCTTTGTATTTGGCAACTAGCTTATTTGTAAAGAAAAATGAACTGTAAACCTAAGGTAGTAGCTTAGTTTAGCACAGGGAATGGAAGATTCCTGATGCTTAAAGACAGCTCAAACTAAACTCAACAGCTTTAGTAAGAAACCTAAAGTTATTCTGGGTGGTAGTGGCATATGCCTTTAATCCCAGCACTCAGGAGGCAGAGGCAGAGTCACCTCTGTGAGTTTGAAGCCAGCCTACTCTATAGACTGAGTTCCAGGACAACCTTGACCACACAGAGAAAAATTAAAACTAAAAACAAACCAACCAAACAAAATCTATAACGTGGGAAAAGCACACCAATTGTCTAGGGCCTAACAGTCATAACTGAAAACATATATACATGGAACAGTATATGGACGCAACTGACTATATTTAGAAAAATGAATATATAACCATATGTACATACAATAACAATTAGTGAAAAAAAAGAGGCAAGGGATTTGAACAAGAGCAGGGATAAGTAAATGGGAAGGTTTGGAGGGACATATATAAACTCAAAATAAAATAAAAAAAAATCGAAAGTGTTCATACAACTAAACAAGCAAGCATAAAACACTATTCCTCTGCCCTCACTATAGAAGTCAACCCCACATTTTATAAAAAAGTATGTGTAAAGTGTCTGGCATTAACTGCCCTCTTCCCTCTCGTTTAGGTCAGACACAGGATTTTATTTTGATGAGCTTGCTATAGTACTCCTCCGGGTGTTTATATATGACTATCCTTGTGGCTAGGATAAAATAAAGGAACTGTGTGAAAGAAGAGATAAAAGCACTGGCTCAGACTCACTGATGAACAATGAGCTAAGGTACACAAAACAAGCACTTCCACAGCAAAATGGCAGTGCCAAAGTGGCCTACCTATTGAGAGCATACTTGTTCCATTTATTGAATAGAGTGTAGGTCAGTTTGGAAAAAAGTACTCTTGTACAAACTACATGTGGTACAAATGGTATACTAGCCATGTGCATTGAAACTGTGCCAGAATATATTACATCTTAAAAGTAGTTGGACAGCTCCCAAAAAAGTGAAATAGGAAATAGGGACCTTTGTGTTTGACTGGTTTTTTGAGACATACTTTGACCATGAAGCCTGTTAGGCCTGCAACTCACTATATGTAGATCAGGTGGCCTCAAACTCACAGATGGAGCTATCTCTCCATCCAGAGTCCTGGAAATGCTATTTTTTTTAATCATTAAAACCCTAATCATAACTTTAAACGATTAATTATAAAAACTAAAGATAAACGTTAAAAATGTATCCTTTGCTTCATTTGTGGCAAGAAATTCATTGTGTGCAAATGAATATTCATTCCAATCAAAACATCTTTTTGAGACTATTATGTCTACTAATGTTATTAAAGGAAAAGCAGATGAACATTAACATACACACACATACCCTTTAGTTATATCTGATTACCTACATAGGGTATAAGACAAAATCAAGCTCACCGTTACATTAAAAATCCTAAATATTGCCAAGTGGGATGGCACACACCTTTAAGCCCAGCACTCGGGAGGCAGAGACAAGCAGATTTGAGAGCCAGGGTTAAGCAGAGAAATCCTGTCTTGAAAAACCAAACAAAATAAATAGTATATAAGGTAGTCTTTTAAAGTATATGTGGAAATACTATTTCTTTTTCTCCTTTCTTCTTGTCCCTGGGACAGTCTTACTTTGTAGTCCATTTGCATGCCCTCCTATGGCAACCACTTGAGGGCTAGGACAAGAGGCTTGTACCCACATGTCCAGCTTCTTATTTCACCCTTGACTTTTTGTTTTGATTCTGGGAATAAAAATAAATTTCTATGTGAGCTTTACACTAACTTCCTATAAACATTTTGAATGAAAATTGTGTGGCTTCTGTAATTATTTTCCTAGGGTATGTTTGTCTGAGTTTCTTTATTGGAGTACCTGGAACTTATCTATACTGACTCAAATACTAAAGAAGTTGGGGTTTATATTTTATATGTGAGTCATTTGGAGTTTTTGTTTAGTTTGGCTTGGTATTTTGGGGATTAGGACATCTGGCTTACCTAAAAGTCACTATGGAAACCAGGCTGAACTCCAGGAATCTTTCTACCTCTGCCAAGTACTGGGATTAGAGGCATGTGCCACCATGCACAGCTGTTTCTTTAAATAGAATCTGTTTTTGTTCCATAATACAAAAATGCTCCATAAACTAGATGCTCAATATCATTAGCCATTAGTGCAAGGTATTCTAAGACTGCCATGAGATATCTCCTCATATCAAAGACAAAGTGAGTATCCATGCAAAAACAGGGACCCTCATATGTTGACTGAACGGCAAAGTGGACATCTACTTTGCAAAGAAGTTTGAGAATTTCTTTCAAAAGTCTAACATAATTTTTACTCTCTATCTCAATTCCACTATCAAGTTTTGGACACAGAAAATGAAAATGTAAGTTCTCGAATCAGCCAAGAAGAACTGTAACTTACTGTAAAGAACTCCACTTACTGTAAACCCATTTATTATATAATAAAGAAAATGTGGTCTGTCCATTCAGCAAAATATGATTAAAGCATGAGAACAAAATACTGACACATACTACAACATAACCCTTGAAAATACAGTGGAAGAAGCATGTCAGATCATATAGCTTATGCTTCTGTTTATATGAAAAGTCAAAAAAACGAACAAACCAAAATTTAGAGAAATAGATTTGTGATTACCCAGGACTAGCAATGATGATTAACTATTCATGGGCAACAGAAAAAGGTACTAAAAAACAAACTGTCTCAACAGTTTACAGTTGTCAAGAGTGGTAAATTTGCCAGGCAGCGGTGGCACACACCTTTAATCCCCGCACTTGTCCAAGGACAGCCAGGACAACACAGAGAAACCCTGTCTCAAACAAACAAACAAACAACAAAAAAGTGGTAAATTTACTATAAATTAATAAATCTTATAAAATATTTGAAAGATTCTGAGTTGGGCATGGTGGCCACATGTCTATAATGCCAGTACATGAGAGATAGAGGAAGGGGACCAGGAGTTCAAACTTGTCTCAGCTACATTGTAATACTGAGGTAAGCTTCAGTTGTATGAGACCTTGTCTCAAAAAGAGAAATAAATAACAATAGCTTGGTAGGAGTTGCCATAATGCTACCTCAGTGGAGCACAAATGAAACCTCTCGGGTGCTGTTAACAGGGTAGTTTTGAAACAAACTAAATGACATTGTTAGAGAAAAGGGAACAACAGTTCAGACAGTATCTGCTGAGAGATTAATACCACAAAGCTTCTGAAAAAAAAAAAACAAATCAGATTCTATTAGAGAACACAGCACAAATATTCACTAATAATTTCTGAGAAGTACTTGTTTTGGAGAAAATATGAATGAAAGTTTAGGTCATGCACTTCCATTGGATCTAGAGGGGAATCTGATACGAGGACAGCCATCCTGGATGCATGCCAAGGCAATTTAGAGTTCAAGGTACCAAAGGTACTCAGGTTTCATGTCACAAACTTTAAGGACAGTGACTGATTAAGACTAATAATGGAGAAGAAAATAAATACTGTCAAGATAGGTTTCCCTTTTCAGTCTTGAGCTAAATTACGTAAGCTTACTTAAGTTGCTGAATCCAAGGGATGATCCGCTTCATGTCATCATTCAAAGATTTTTCCATGTCCTCCAGAGTGGCTTGGTCTACAGAATAAAGAATTCATTTACCACTGCTTAAACACAAATGAAAGCTTTATCTATGTTGCCAAACTTTAAACTTTTTTAGGCAGAAAATCATGTTGTTTGTGAGAGAATAAAATAAATTCACCAAGAGCTGTCAATCAACTTGCTTTTCCTCCTTCACATGCACTGGCAAGAACAAGCAGCAAATGCATAAATAGTTCTTTGCCTATATTTGAAGAATTAAATAGCATTTCCAACTTATAAAGTACTTAAAATTCAGAAAATTACTAGACTCAGACTCTTAACTAAAATAAAAATAAAACCACTGCCTATTAAAATGTTGCTTTTAACAGTATACAAATGATCATGCATAAGCAAGGTATGTTGTCCAAAAATGACTAGCTTACAAATGAATGCCAGTTCAAATTTTTAATGACAATAGAAAATATACTAAGAAAAAAAGGAAGGCACAAAATGATTTTAACTAACTAGATAGATCAAAATCTTTTTTAAAAAAAAAAAAAAAGCAAAAATTTCAACTAACTAGATCAATATCTTAAAAAAAAAAAATCAGAAATAAGCCATTGCAGTCCCTGTCTCCCAAAACGTATATATTAAAGTCCTTATCTCCACTGCAATGCAGTTCAAAGACAGCCTTTGTGAGGTAGCTAAGTTCAGAAGTAGTCTTGAAGAGAGGAGCACCTCCATAGCAGTGGTTCTCAACTGGTGGGTGGTGATCCCTTTGGGGGTTGACCCCTTCACAGGTATATCATATAAGATAGCCTACATATCGCATATCTACATCACAGTTCTCACAGTAACAAAATTACAGTTATGAAGTAGCAATGAGGACTAGAGAGATGGCTCAGTGGTTAAAAGCACCGATTTCTCTTACAGAGGTCCTGAATTCAATTCCCAGCAACCACATGGTGGCTCACAACCATCTGTAATGGGATCTGATGCCCTCTTCTGGTGTGTGTGAAGACAGCTACAGTGTACTCACATACATTAAATAAACAAGTATTTTAAAAAATGAAGTAGCAATGAAAATAATTTTAAAATGGGGATAATCACAACATGAGGATTAAAGGGTCACAGCATTAAGAAGGTTGAGAACAGGAATGGAAAGGAGAGTGTGCACCCCCTTCTAAGGACATGGTCAGAAAAGCCTAGGAGTCAGAAGTGAAGCCCACACTAAAACGAACTCCACTGACATTAGCTTATTATTCTGCAGCCCCTACAACACTGAGGAAATACATTTCTACTATATCTTCTTATAGCATCTTGACTTTTATGCATAAAAACCTACTGGTGATCCCTTTTGATTTCTTCTATGTGTTTATCTGAGTATGTACCATGAATGATTGAGAAAATAACTAAAGAAAAGGCTTTGAGAAACAAAAGACATACAGGGATATGGGGGTGGAGCAGCAGTGGCTGGTGCAGGGCTGCAGCCAGCTGGTAGCAGCTGGTGGTGGATCATAAGTCCAACCTCCCAGCTGGGGGTCTTGTGAAATACACTGAACCCTCAGAGCCAGCTGACCTTCCATTCTACTCCCTCAGACTCTGGTAGTATCTCAGTGGATGTTCCTTGTAGTCCACTTCTTTCCTGCTTTGTGGAATAGAAACCTAAAACTAGATTAATTGTGATTGCCTGCTCTACTAACAGAATATGGTATTTAGTAGATGGTCAAATATAAGAGATAGGATCACTATGGTAATCCTTTTTCAGTGGTTATAGGATAGGAGGATGAGGAGTGGCAGACACGAACCCAAAGTTGTGTTTGAATAACCCAGGCTTACTTATGAACTTTGTACTGGCACCTAATATTGGCTCTTACACTCTGGCAGCTCATCAACAGCAGGGAATTTCTACCCAATAAGTTGACTAATACACAGGACTTCAGGATTTTCAGTAGCTTTGATGGTGGAACTGGCTGGCTGTATGTCTGTCAATGCCCTGATGGAACGTCCAGGTTGATCACAGCAAGAAGTCTAAACTAGAGGTCTCTATTTACCTAGCTCTCCAGTTATTACCCATACCAACTTGGAGCACTCTGTGCCTTCATGATGAAAAATCAGAACCTCTATACATCCATCACAAAAACCTTGATACTGAAATGATATACTAACTAACCTTAATTATGTTTACTGGCCACCTGTGCCTCAGATCGCTGCCTTCCTTAGGAGCCATTTCATGGTGCCCTATCCCATATTAGATTTTCCTGTCCCTATATGCCTATTATCTTGCTAATACAGCCAACAATATGGTCAGCCAAGGCATAAAATGCACAGCTTGTTATATTATAGTGACATGGTTCCCAAAAATGTCATTGCTGCCTCAAAGCCAGCTTAACTTGGTTATTCACTAGCTTCAAGATCAGGATACTTAGCAGCCTCCTACTAAGGTAGCTTGTAGACCTAGCCAAAATGCAGTGAGCTACTGGTAACCTAACAAACACCAGTCATTGCTGAGTCCTGGGCTTACTTGGACCATGTGTCTGACTTGATGTGTGCCTAATTTGCCATTGTCAACTGGTATATGAGGGAAGGAAAGTTTCCTGAAGCCTATGAACACATGGCTACCCATAGAGAGCAGATAACGATGAGGGAAAGTGTATTAACCAGATGATGTAATTTCACTGATTCCTTGAGACTGTCTACTGTTACATAGAACTGTCTTATACCTGAGTGACAAATAAGTGATGTTTCCACTTTAAATAAGGGGGACACGTTAAAAAAAGAAACCACTGTCATATGCCACTTACCTATCATGAATATGTGGTTCAAAGTACTATCTTCCATGAGCTGCTAATATGTCTTAAAACTCTGCCTTTTTAGCCAAGTGTAGTAAGTATATGCCTTTAATCCCAGTTCAGAGAGCATAATTAAGGATATCTCTTTGAATTCAAGGTCTGCCTGGGCTAAAAGCAAGTTCCAGGCAAGCCAAAGCTACAATATAATAATCTCAAAAATAACTTTAAATAAATAATAAAATTTAACTTACCTTTATAGCTACATAATAGAATCAAAAATCCCTTAATCAATTTCTTTTGTTTAATATTAACTTCAAATAGAGTATATATATCATATTTAGGAATATTGTTTTAGCAGTCATAAAAAACACTGTTCCTACTAAATATTTATCATTTGAGAATACCCACACAATAAAAAACCAAGTTAGAAATCAAACTTTTTTGAGACAAGTTTCTCTGTGTAGTTTTGGATGTCCTGAAACTAGCTCTGTAGACCAGGCTGACCTCGGAAGAAATCAAATTTTAGGGCTGGGAATATAGTTCAGTTCATTTACTTGACTAGAAATCAAACTTTCATTTCTACTGAGTTGAGGCCAAACAAAATTCCTCTGGGCTCCATATTCCAATTCATTATATAGATATACTGTCATAAATACCTTCTCTAGTCGCAAAGGATACTAGCAATTCCTAGTAGTCATTTTTATGCCAATTTATTAGTGATGAAATAAAAACTGAACTCCTGAACAGATAATCTAAAATCCAGCCATCGCTTATTTTTACATAATAAAAAGTTTAAGTTCTGATACCAAAAAATTTCAAATAGGACTTTTAAAAAAAGAGTTCCAAGGAAGAGATGTCAGACAGTTCATTATTCCTTTCATACCTACTTTCAACACTGCACACACCACCCCTTCCTACACATTATAGTAGATAAGTTTTATTTTGCTTTTCTTCCAAAATTTTCCTTGGGCCAGGCTTAGGGGTTAAGAGCACATGTTGCTATTGCAGAGAATCCAGGTTCAATTCCCAGGACTGACATGGTGATTCACAGTCATCTGTAATTCCAGTTCCAGGAGATCTGATGTCCTCTTCTGACCTCTTAGTGCTAGAGGCACTAAGTACTCATGTGTTGTACATGAATATATGCAGGCAACACGTGCACACACACAAATACTTACATTGAGTGACTACATTTAGTGACTTACCAAGTCCATAAAGCATCAATTGGAACATTCCAGAATGCAAATCTACAAAAATGTGTAGGCACTCCGAATTACCACAGGGCTCCAAGATGGGTACAATAAGAGCAGGAAGTGCAGTCTCTATGGAAGCTGAACAGTTGAGAATTAAAAATTATTTTTCTATCTGAATATTTGCTCAAAATTATTTTTCGATGAGTATATTCAGACTTCCATATAGAAGACATAATTTATAAAGTTTGGAACTGGATCACAATGTCAATTAGTAGCAGCTAAGAAGGAAGAATGGCATTTTCTAGTTGATACACAAAA
>JADRCD010038040.1:0-11315 GCA_019843815.1 Montemys delectorum | reverse complement strand
GATGAAGTGGAGCGTCCGCGGGGCCTGCGCCGCGCTTTCCTCCTGCCTGCTGCTCGCCTGCGCGCTCAGCGCCGCCGCCGTCGGCCTCAAGTGCTTCTCACTGGGCTCTGAGCTGCGCGGGGAGCCGTTCCGGCTAGGGGCGGCCGCCGGAGCCTTTTACTCGGGGTTGCTGTTGGCCGCCGGCCTCTCTCTGCTCGGCGCCGCCCTGCTGTGCTGCGGGCCCCGGGAGGCGCCCCTCGCCGGGTCAGGGGCCAGGCCGGGCCCGGGACTCAGGGTCCCCGCATCTCCAGCGGGCGCTCCGGAGCCCTCTCCTGGAGAAGCGCGGGCGGCTGCCGGGCCCTCGGGGCCGGTGAACAGCCAAAACCTGCTGCTCCTAGGCGTCCTGGTCTTCATGCTCGGGGTTCTCAGCGCCTTTGCGGGAGCAGTGATCGACGGCGACACAGTGTCCCTGGTGGAACGCAAGTACTCCCACTATTGCCTGCCCCCGCGCACGCCGGCCGCTGGCCCTGGCCCGGCCGCTGGCTCTGTAGCCCCAGGCACTAGCACGCAGCGCTCCCGCAGCAACCTGGACAGCAACACGACCGCCAAATGCCGCCAGCTGAAGGACTATCAGCGCGGCCTGGTGCTCTCTACTGTATTCAACTCGCTCGAGTGCCTGCTGGGCCTGCTCAGCCTCCTGCTGGTCAAGAACTACAAGTCGTCGCAGGCCCGGCGCAGCCGCCGGGGCCGACGGAGGGCAAGCCGATCTTTGGCGCGACCGCGGGGCGGACCCGGGCTCCGCGCTCAGCCGCTAGCGTCCCGGACCCGGCGCGGCCGCCGGGGCAAAAGGGGGCGGCGGCTGCAGCCACGGCCCAGCGAGGCCTCCATCCTATCCCCGGAGGAGTCCAACTTCACCACCCCAGGAGATTGCGCGAGTTTCGCGGCACACCACGCTGTGTCCTACATCAACGTGGGCGTCTTCCACGCGTTTGACGAGGCGGGCGTGGAGGTGTGCTGTGGCGGGCACCCGTCGGTGGAACTGCCAGGGTATGCGCCCTCCGACCCCGACCTCAACGCCTCCTATCCCTATTGCTGCCGGCCGCCCTGTGAGATGGCGCGCCCTTGGGAGCCTAGCCGAGCCTGCTGAGTTCAGGCCCCATCCCCTACAAGACATCCAAAAGGGCAGCAGTCAGGCTTTGCTTGGTGTTGTACCTGCGTGGGGCTTGGCACTTATTCTGGCCCGGCCTTGTGATATCTGCCAGACTAGGGCACTATATGGTATTCTCCTTTCTGTGAGGAAGTGTCTCCCTTCTATGTCATTCATATCCGGACTCCATTTAAAGTTTACAATAAATGTTTGGGTTGGGCTCGCCGATCACACTTCTCTTAGTCGAGTCCATACCCCAGGACTGTGCTTGGAGGTCCTGGGTCGAATGGGCAAGAACAGATCGCCTAGCAAAGGTGATTTCGCATAGAGGACCTCTGCTGAGAGCACAAAGCAGTTGGCACTGTGGGAACTGAAGAACAACCAACAGCAACACTTTGTACCTGGATGTGCCTGCCTCTGTCGACACTTGCTTACTGTAAAGCTCTCCATAAACAGTGAAAATGTTTGGTAAATTTATTGCAGTTTGACATTGGTGAGTTCCTTTATTAAGTTGATTGCTATGCTATTGGAGAATGTCCATCAGCTTGGAACTGGAGGATGTCTACATGCAAATCATCATGGGGGAGAGTGACTGAATTGGGACAGACAAATGCTGAGTTAGAACAGCTGTGTTCTGCTAGCTGGTTGACTAGGTCCAACCTGTCTCTGAGCTAACAGCTGTGTGGAGAGACACTGATGCCAGACCCCTGCATTTCAGTTTTTGGAAACTGGTTGTGTGGTTTCTACTGCAAAGCAGTAGGCTTTATTTTTGGTTAATACATATGAACCGTTTAATCCTATTTTAAAAAATCAAAGTCTTAGTTTTTCTGCAAAATAATTTTCCTGTTAACTCAATAATCTGGTGGTTTTAATTATATAGCATTTCATTTAAATACACCACTCTAATAGCCTTAATGAATGTGAAGGACATACCTTTAAGTGAGTATAATATGCGTGTAACCATTTACACACAATATGAAATGAGTTCTATATGACTGGAGTGTCTCCATCCTTCTGGTGGGCTGGCTGGGAGCCAAACGGGCTTTTAAGTCTTGGGAAAAGGTGATCTGACTTTCATGAAACCAGGCAGGTAGCTGGGAGCAGAGCTCTGACCCAAAAGGTGCTTCTTTTATGTAAAGGAGAGGGAACAGTTCCTCTGCATGTGCAAATACCCATGTATCTACCAAGCACCACAGGCTAAAAGAGTAATGGAAATCCCGAGTAGTGTCTTCAGTGTGCAAAAGGCTACTTCTGTGAAGAAGAGGTCACAGGCTGTGTGATAAGGCCTTTCCTCAATCCCCAAATGCCCCACCCAGAGCTCCCCTGTACCCCTGTGACTGTAAGCATCCTACCCCAGTTATAACCTGGGTAGCTGCCCTCTTCAGCCAGGACACTAGAAGGTGCCCAGTCCCATTTCCATGAAGAACAGTGAGGTCTGAACCAGCCACGGGCCAACCTATGATGGTGAGGACTGATCTCACCTCTGCTTAGACATTTCCTTTGAAACTTGAGGATCTGATCAGTGTCAACAAGTTCAGTCCTGGCAGTTGTATTTAAAGCCACCCAAAAGGAAGCCATCACTCATGGCTAGCTCTTTCCACTCTCACCTACATCAGACCTTTGATCTCCTGGGGCAAGGAGACAGAAGAGGCTAAACCTCCTGCTGTTATCTATTCAGTCCAGCTCTCCTGCTTAAGCTGAAATATTGCAAATGACAGTGTAAACTGACTAAAGATACTTTCCTCTTATCTACCCAAATCCAAACATGTGATATTGATGGGCATTTACAGCTGAGAGCAGACATCTCACAGGTGGCTACTAGCCATTCCCCTGGGTCCACTCAAAAGCCTTGTGGATGAGTACAAGCAGCCTATGTGGGGTGGGTCTATGGGCTGCATAGATGAACCAAGATCCAAATTGGTCCTTTGGTTTTTGTCCTCCCTGAGACATTTAGTCATGCATATTTCACATAGCTCTAAAGATGCTTCATGAGTCTTTTAAATTGTCTATCAAGGCCAGTAGCCTCTCTACATTTCAGATTTTTGGGAGGTAGGGGAACAGAAGTTTTGTAGAGAGGACTTGGGTGGGCAAACCCAGATACCAGAAGGCAGAGCATTGTGACATTTGTGTATATTGTCTGATCAGGGCAA
The DNA here is from genome assembly GCA_019843815.1 of Montemys delectorum. Taxonomy (NCBI): domain Eukaryota; kingdom Metazoa; phylum Chordata; class Mammalia; order Rodentia; family Muridae; genus Montemys; species Montemys delectorum. The sequence continues at coordinate 8,039 of JADRCD010038040.1, read as the reverse complement.
CAGGGGGTCCCTGGGGTGTGGGAGGTGAGGGCTTTCCCCTAGACCTGGGCAAATAAGTCCCCAAGAAAAATGAATTAGATGAATGATCTGAGGTTTGCTGTCCCTAACTCTCAAGCACATAAACATTGCTAGTTCCACTTTTTCCAAGGTGGATATGAGATATGTGAGGTAGCAAAGTTTCACTTTAAAGTTTACTGGAGAAAAAGAAACCTTGTTACTGTTATTGTTAAAAGTCAGTTTCCTAGAAAGAGCAGTTTTCAGTGGAGAGAAATCTTGAGGCTGTTAACCACCTCACTTTGCATTCCAACTCACAGAAGTTTTATTCATGTCCTCTCTTCTTCTTTTTTGTTTTTGTTTTTGTTTTTGTTTTTGTTTTGAGACAGGGTTTCTCTGTGTAGCCCTAGCTGTGCTGGAACTCACTCCGTAGACCAGGCTGGCCTCGAACTCAGAAATCCACCTGCCTCTGCCTCCCAAGTGCTGGGATTAAAGGTGTGCGCCACCACCGCCTGGCTAAAAAGTCCGTTTTATTTTATTTTATTTTATTTTATTTGGTTTTCCAGACAGGGTTTCTCTGTGTAGCCCTGGCTGTCCTGGAACTCACTCTGTAGACCAGGCTGGCCTTAAACTCAGAGATCCTCCTGCCTCTGCCTCCCAAGTGCTGGAATTAAAGGCGGAATATATGCCACCACTGCCCGGCTGTCTTCTCTTCTTTAATGAAGTTTTAAGTAGTTGTCCAAAGCTAATTCTTTGTGTTACTTGGAAAATAAGTCACTTCTTGGCCTTTCTTCCAAAATTAGGCACAAACATATCTTAGTGTTTTTACATGCTAAGTAATAGCTGTAAGGCATTGTTTGTTCAGCAGTAGAAGCTCACTGTCCTTAGGGCTGGGGGCTTAGTTTTAAGAGGCTAGGACATGGCATGGACTTGGGCAGATGTCAAACAAGCCTTGTTTTTTTATAGAATCAGTGGACACTGGTGCCTAGGTTTTTAATGCATTGCCTCAGAAGGATGTTCTGTTCTGGGTGACATGAAGTAATACTACACAGCTGAGCCTTTGGATGAAAATTCAGTCAAACAATCGTTTAACAACCATTTAACCAGCCAAATGATTGGTTGTGAATTTCAAAGTGCTGATTCCTGACAATCTGATGAAGTAAAGGGGCAAACCTTGAATCCATATGCACACATGCGTATGTATATGCATGTATATACCAGGATGCACATACCACATGACAGAACATGAGTAATTTTGCATACAGTTACATGTACATAAGTGTTTATGCTCACTAATGAATGTACATACACATGTGCATATGTGCATGAACATACACATATAGCCTCTTGCATGTTTGAGGGCCAGGCCAAATAAGTGAAGTCTGAGGCATCAGAGAGAGAGTGGCATCCATTCTTGGCTTTGTGGGCTGGCTGTGGGCCCCCAATCTTGTATTTCTCTCTGCTGCAGTATTATGTCATAGGATGAACATGCAGGAACCTTTGAGGACATAGCTAAGTGGAAACAGGCAAATAGAGAAGACCATCTCCAGTGTCAAGGCATCTCAGTGGGTTCATGGTAGGATGCTCTGGACCTGGGCAAGGGTTAGGGTATCAGGCTGAATTCCCAGGCTCAGAACCTGCTACTTGCAACTCCAATGATGGCCACTCGGCACCTTCTTTTGAGGATGGGCTCATCCTACAGCATCCCCAAAAGTCATCATTCCCTAAAGTATTTGTCTTCACTACAAACTCAGAGAAGAGTAATAAACGGCAGAGGCCTTATGAACAATGAGCATGTAGACTTAAGAACTGGGAGCTTATATGCCTGTTCCACCCGAGAGTCTCCTGCAGTCTCATGTCAACAGGTATAATTTCCAAAGGCCCAGTGTCCCTGCTTGGTTTACTGCCTAATCAAAGGGGAAAATCCCAAAAGGGAGAAAGAAATGAATTCAGGACAACAGCAAGCAACTATCCTTATTTTCTCAAGATTGAATTCTGAGCAACTCCTGGGATAAAAGGAGAAACCTGGTGATTCTGTTGATAAACTTCCTTCCCAGTGGGAGACATAAACCTCCTCCTCCTATGGTCCCAACAACAAACTGAGGGATGATTTACTAGAACTCATTTTGAGGAACCAATGAGTTTATTGAGCTTATAAAGCATAGGTGAAAAGTATGGGTGCTCCCTACCAAAAGCCTCTCCCCCATTGGAAAGAGTTGACTCAGCAGGGATGCCAGCTTTCCCATTGTCACAACAATGCACCTCTCCTCCAAGCCCCCACCAGTCTTCCCTGGCTTAGCCCCTCCCTGAGGCCATGTGCAGTTAAGCAGAGTTATATAGAGCAGGCAGTATGGAGTACCTTGACAGAGTCAGCAAACTTCCAAAGATGCAAGTTATTTGGCTAGGAAGACAGTCAAGGACAGCAGTCCCGTGGCAGATGTGTCCAGCACAATATTCTTAGTCTCTGTGCTTTAGATTTTATACTTGTGGTTTTCTCTCAGAGAATTTCTGATCTTGTAATATTTCACTTTATCAGTCATTGATCCTCAATGGAATGTCACTGTTGGATCAATAAAATCTCTTTTTAAAACACAGGATACGTCACGAAATTTATGTTTTTTTGGCCACTTTCTTGTTCATGGTCAACTATGGAGAGGGAAGGAGTCAGATAAGGAGGCAGAAGGCCACAGGATCTTCTGGGCCTTCACTGGGCCTTCTTACAGCAACAAGCAGGGAAGGCAGGCCTCCTGCTTTTCAGGCCTCTTGCTTCTCCAGTCCGCCAGGTTCTGGGCAACCTCTGTGGTAATCCTACTGTTCCTGCTGGGGCTCCATCCAGGCTGAGCTTTTCCTGTGAAGTAGTTTCTAAGTCATCTAGGGAACCTCTTCCATCATTTTTCTTTTTTCTTTTTTTTTTTTTTTTGAGACAGGGTTTCTCTGTGTAGCCCTGGCTGTCCTGGACCTCACTCTGTAGACCAGGCTGGCCTCGAACTCAGAAATCCGCCTGCCTCTGCCTCCCAAGTGCTGGGATTAAAGGCGTGCGCCACCACCGCCTGGCCTCTTCCATCATTTTTCTTTCCTTTTGGTCTTTTGAGACATAATTTCTCTGTGTAGCTTTGGCTGTCCTGGGCCTTGCTCTGTAGAACAGGTTGGTCTTAAACCCACAGAGATCTGCCTGGCTCTGAGTCCCAAGTGCTGAGATTAAAAGGTGTGTGCCACCAACTGCCCAGCATTCATCTCTACTCTTTTTTCAACATTTTCTTGAATTTTTTGGTTTTTTGAGACATGGTTTCTCTGTGTAGCCCTGGCTGTCCAGGAACTCACTCTGTATACCAGGCTGGCCTCGAACTAAGAAATCTGTCTGCCTCTGCCTCCCAAGTGCTGGGATTAAAGGCATGTGCCACCACTGCCCAGCTTCATCTATACTCTTGATGCAACATTTTCCTGAATCTTTGTCATGTCGTGTTGCTGTACTCAGAAAAAGTCCAGAAGGAAAGGAACATCTTGACGATGGTTTGCCCGGGGGTGAAGAAGAGCTGATGTAGGTTTTCAATGGGGAATCCAGTGACTGAATAGCTATGAGGACCTACAATGATAGAAATCCCTGGCAAATAAAAGGCCTGTAGTGTATATGAGGGAAGGCCATGCCTGTTATCAGATGTGGCATCTGGGGCAAAGGAGGAGTCTCAGCATCTGGGGATTGAGGAACGGATAGAGATAATGGGTTGTTGCTAAGGCTGAGGCTGAGCCCTGATGGCATTTCGAGAGGTCCATTTTTACTTTTCTCTATGAGGGGAGCATGCATAAGGGAGGAGGGGAGACTACATGGTGAGAGCAGGGTGTGGGCAGGAGGAAGGAAGGGCCTTGTGAATGATGCAGTGAGGATGAGCAGCTGTGTACAGCCGGTGCTGCTTCTGGTGCTTCAGGGCATTTATGCCACATGTCCTCTGGAGGCTCAGACCCTGTTACGATCTGGTTTGTAGAAAGGAGACAGAAGAACTTAGGGCCCCAGCACACCTGCCTCTGAAGGAAGCAGACATGAGGGCCCTAGCACATGTCTATCTGTTACGGCAGGGCCACGGTGACTCAGCCTTCCTTGGCTTCCTTACCTAAGTCACATTCCTATAGCCAGGAATACACCCATCTGTGTCCAGTCTCTCCTCCATTGCCTCTTGTTCAACTCAGAGTACCTTTTCTTGCTCTTCACCCAGGAAACATGAACATTTTGCTCAAAGTCAGCCTAAGCATGCCTCCTGGAGAGTTGTCTATGTCCTCATGTTCACCTGCACCCCAGCCTAGAGCAGTCACGGCAGTTAACACCTTATAGGCAGAATTGGTGAGACCCTTGCCTGATATTTGACCAGCCCTGAACTTGAACCAGAGGTAGACCTGGTATCCTCTGCTCTGCGTGAGCAGAACTGGCCATGCATCTAGAATATTCCCAATGACTGGCATATAGTAGAATCTATACAATAGTATGCCTATAAGAGCACTTAGGAGGTAGAATGCACAGTAGGATGTGGGGATTGGTTGAAAGAATGGCCGGGGATAGTGAGCAGGGATAGTGGGTGGGGCTAGTGAACAAGCACTGACAAGGAATGGACTTCCTAATGCTCTCAAGTGCTTAACGGACCTGGAGACTTTTACTGCTGGGAGTATCCACTTTTGTTCATTCATGGAGAGCACTTATGGGGTACTTACTGTGTGTAGACTCAGTGTTGGTATGGGAATGTAGAGATAACCAAGGTCAGCACAGGAAACAGACATCTACTTTCATCTCTGTGGAACTGGGGCAAGTGTCTCCACAGGAAGCATTCTTTCCCTCCAGCTTCTGAGATCTCAGGTACAAACAGGAAGGAAATTGTCCCAGCCTTCAGCAACAAGGCCAAGCGCCCAGTAGGCCATGTGTGCTCACAGATCTGAAAAATCATGCCATGTGAGTAGCCTGAAGAACAAGATGAAATGGTAAAAGCAATTGCAGAAGGAGGAACATTTTTTGAAAACTTCTTACATTTGTCTTATTTGCAATTTTGTGTAAGATAGCCACAAATAACTGAGTGCTTTTAAAGCTCAGGCTGGCACTTGCCACTCCTCTTTCTAGAGGGGCTGTCCTGCACAGCCTTCAGGGGGTCTTGTCTGGATAAGAGACTTGTTTCCAGTAGCCACAGACCCAGGGTTCCTAGAGCACCCGTGGAAGAGCTGATACATATGTTCCTTAGCTCTCTCTCTTGCTCTCTCAGGACCTTCAGAACACCACCTCCTAAACTACTCTTCTTAGGACCTTGGAAGATCTTCCCTCCTGCTTACCCCAGTCTCTGCCCAGCAGAGGTCATCTTTGAATTCCTACATCCTCAGTTTCTCTTTGCTGCAGCACTCCCACCTTGCACCCCCAACCCATCCTTCCATATGAACAGGAACTACCCTGGAGGAGGGTCTGCGGGGGCCTGCCCATGACAGCCCCTCCTGCTTTTTAAAGTATAATTCGGGTTATTTTTTCCTTAAATGCGTGACTTTGCCTCTCCCACACTGAAGCTCAGCTGCCACTGTGCAGCCACCTACTCACGCTGCCGTGGGAGAACAGCCAGCTCAGAGCTCTTGTGCTCCCACCTTGAACTACCTCAAGGTTCTCTGGAGACAAAAGCATGTCTGGGCTGAAAGGGTCACACCTTTGTTACGTATCACCTGATCAAGTTGTAGATCTAGCTGGGGGCCTTGTGTCAGGTCAAGACTAATTGGTCTTAAAGACATATATAGATGGTGGTGGTGTGTGAACAGGTCTTTGTCCTAAAAACAGCCACTTTCAGGTGGGAAGGAGCCCGACAAGATCTCTGAACTCAGAGTAGAGCTGTCTGCTCCCTCCAGAGACACAGCGGAGAGTCAGAGTTATTTCTAGGGCCTGGGTCAGGGTAGGACTCGAGCTTGTCTTTTTATGGCATGTATGGGAGTTTTACAGCTCAGATTACAGGTAGACAGCAGGACAGCCTCGACTATTCTTGAAGACCGATGTCTAGCTGTCTCTGCTCAGTACTGGTCCAAGACCCCTCAAGCCTTGAAATGTACCCTTCTCTCAAACTACACACCTATCCTTTTCCAATGAGGGGCTCACCTACCCCAAAGCCCCTTCCAGGAAGCTTGACACCCCTGTGGCTTACTTCTGATTGTCACCAGCAGCTATCAGCCAGCTCATAGCTCAGTCTAGACAGACCATAGAGGCCTGGAGAGTAGTGTTGATAGTCAGCCTCTGAGACTAGAACAACCTCTTTCTACACACTTCTTGTATTGAAAATTAGGACAAATTTGGAGCATATTATACTATAAATACACCTATTGAGTCCTATTTACACAGTCATCAAAATTACAGCACAAAAATTTTAAACTAAAAAAAAATGGAGAAGAAAAAGTTAAATTTTGGTTTTAAATTACTTTCTTCAACTCAGTCCACCTTTCCTTCATTTATTTCTTTTATTCCTACATAAATGTACAGGAATACCCAGAGCTCTTCTGGAATTCCCTCTGGTTCTTTGAGATACCAATTACCTGAATTTGGTGGGTCATCCCTGTCTTAGTAACCTTTTTATTGCTATGAAGATACAGCATGACCAAGGCACCTTAAAGAAGAAAGTGTAGAGGAAAGCCCAGTAGGGGTTTTCTTTACAGTCTCAGAGGGTAAGTCTGTAACTATCATGGTGGAGGACACGAGAGTATGCAGGCAAACAGTCATGGCACTGGAGCAATCACTGAGAGCTCACACCACATCTACAAATGTGGAGCTAATAGGGAATGGTGAAGGCTTTTTTTTCTAAAGATTTTTATTTATTTATTTATTTATTTTATGTGTATGAGTACACTGTAGCTGGATAGAGGGTTGTGAACCACCATGTGGTTGCTGGGATTTGAACTCAAGACCTTTGGAAGAACAGTCAGTGCTCTTAATCACTGAGCCATCTTACCAGCCCAGTGAGAGCTTTTGAAACCTCAAAGCCCACCCCTAGTGATACACCTCCTCCAACAAGGCCACACCTCCTAATCCTTCTCAAACAGTTCCACCAACTGGGGACAAAGTATTCAAACATAGGAGCCTACAATTGTGGTGGTTTGAATAAGAATGGCCCTACTAGGTTCATATATTTGTATGTTTAGTTACCAGGGAGTGGAACTCTTTGATAGGTTTTAAAGCCCCATACCCCAGGTTCTTGCTCTGCCCACAGATCAGGATGTGGCTCTCTGCTATGTCTCCAGTATCATGCCTGTCATGACTGCTGCCATGCTCTCTGCCATCATATTGGGCTAATTCTCTAACTAAAACTCCAAGCCAGTCCCCAGTTAAATACTTCCTTTTATGAGAGTTGCATCATAGTGCCTCTCCACAGCAATAGAACAGTGATTAAGCATGCTTTGGGTAGTACATATAGGGTAGCATGTTCCCATATGCAGTATCTTGTATTCTTTTGCACATTTAAGTTTTACATAAACATACTGTGTTTAGTTTTTGTGAATATGCTTTTTTGTTCTCATCATATTTCCGAGACTCACATGTGACAATAGTAAACCTGGCTCACTTGTCCTGACATTCTATTCCATTACATAGGTAAGCAATTGCCCATTTATGATTCCTCTGCTCAAGTGTTTCTCTCTTTTCATTCTTAGGGTGAGTGGTGTAGGAGAAGTTCTTTCACCTGCTGCTGCCGTCTGGCTACAGCTTGAGTGCATCCTCTGAAGGCTCATGTTAGAAGCTTTGTTCCCAAAATAGCAGCATTAAAATGGTGGTGAAACTTTTTAAGAGGCAGGTTTATTGCAAGATAAAGAAGTCAATGGGATTTGCCCTTGGAAAAGATTAATGCTGGTCTTACAGAATGAATTAGTTCCCACAAGAGTGAGGTCTCATTAAACACAAAAGTGGTTCCTCTGTGCTATCTGTTTCCTGTCTCACTGTATGGTCATTCTTGCACTCCCACTATTTTAAGGCAATCTGCAAGGAACCTCACAAGAGATGAGAAGCTGGCCCCATGCCCTTGAACTTCCATGACAAGGCTAAATAACCCCCCCCC
>JADRCD010038039.1:0-10551 GCA_019843815.1 Montemys delectorum | reverse complement strand
TCCCTGATCATAAATTTGTTTCAAGCCTGCTTTCTTATCTTAATGAAATTAGTCCTTGACACATGTAAGTTTATAGTGCCCTCATTGCAGCTTTTAGAGGGCTCAAAATTACTTGTATAAATTTCAGAATTTTATAAATTCATCATTAGGAATTATGAAATCATCAATTTCTCTACACAGCATTATTACATGACAGTATATCTTCATATTAACCTGCAGAAAATCTGCCCAATAGTGCGGGCTAATGCTAAGGAATCATTAGGATGTGTAATATATGTAATAGTAACAGGAAAAGGGGTATCAGCAGCAAGAAGGGACCTTGCCTCAGAGTTCACCCATTGAATGACCTGCAAAACAGTGGGCCACCTCCAGAAAAGTCATTTGCATGCCTTTAGCCTTTCCTAGATGGCTTCTGACAAGTTTAGCTGGGAATTATATTTCAATTGAGTGATAAGTACCTTTGTATTTGCCCATCTTTTTCCATGACAAATGTCCCTGCACAATGGCCCATTATGGGCTTGAAATATGTAGTCATTGGGGCAGGTTACACTCTGTGTATCTGTGTGTCTGTGGGAAGATACCTTGTTTACCTCAAAAAAAAAAATTCTGCAGTGAAGCTGAAATGTTTACTCAAGCCCATAAGTATTGCCTTTCCAGCAAATGCTCTTGAAATAATCATTTGGAAGGACCATTTGCTAAGAATCTGCACTCTAACAAGTCATGAACCACAACTATATGCAACAGTCATTCGTGTGGGATACTAAGCATTCATTTTCTCTGCCAAACCCTCTTCTGAAGACCCACTGTCATCATATACAAGCTCCTGAGTTGCACTGAGACTATCTCTTAACAAACACAGGTTTGGTAGAAACAGTAAATATTTTCTCAAAACTGTAAAAGGTGATTATAAACCTTGGCTTTTATTTTGGCACATTATGTCATTGGGTAGAGGTTCCATGGGCCCCATTTTTCTGTCAAAAGCTAGCACTGACTAAGCCACAACATATAGGCTGCCTAAATGGAAACTATAATCTTGCTGCCTGCCTGCACCATTAAGTGCAACTAATTTCCCTTTTCCTGCTGCTTCCTACCACCTTAAGTCATAGCAGTGATCAGTGGGTCACTTTGATTCCCTTCTTCTTGCATCCCCTCTTCTTGCATTTTCTTGCATCCCTTTTCTTCACCCCAATAGTCTCATCTGATACATTTGTCCTTTCCTCTTCCACCTGCACTGCCATCTCCACAGAATCCTCTGACATAACAGCCTTGTCTCTTGTTTTTTTTTGTGCTCCAGGAACTGATGGGCATCTTTGGGCAGACATAGGCCCAGATTGAACAACAGAGCCAGCCCAAGGTTAGGTCTAGGACAAAAATCATGCTAACAGTTAAATTCAGGCCCAGGAATAGGTCCTGGCCCTGGCCTTCATATTTACAGAAAGTAAGTATTATACTTGGCTTCTAGGACATTTGGAACTTGATTGACAGGTCACTAATTAGGGAACCAAATCATGAGCTGCCATATGGAGTTAAGTTGAGATTTAGCCATTATCCTAGATGCAGTTGCATAATGGAGTGCATCAAATCCAGAAATTTGAAAGGAGAACCAAATATCCAGAACTTACAGGCTTCCAGTGCCCTGTCTAGGCTCATCACCAGATCCTGCTCCTTCCCTTTATCTAATATCCAAGTCCTCCTCCAAATCCTCAAGCTACATGTCTCAAGACAAAACTGTTCACCTTTCTCATTATCCAGGTCTTTCTTGGTCTATGACCATTATCACCCCACATTCTGTGACTTAGTTACCCAGGTTACCAATTACTTCTTACTCATATCAGCACCAGAACTTCAGTCCTTCCCATCACCATTTCAAGCCACCCAATCAACTCCTACCAGATTAAGCTGGCTATTCTTACCTTCTTGGTTCCTGTCTCAAACCCTTATAGTAGATAGGTAAGCTACCCCAGGGGATGTGAATGGGCTAGGGAAATAAGAAACATGAAAGAGACAATTTCCACAGTTAAAATAACAGCTGCTGAACTGGCTGCCTCTGAGAGGAAACTGAGGAGCAGGGACTGAAGTGTAGTAAGAGGCCTGGGGATAACATGACAGCTGAGGGTGCAAGGGTATATGTTAGTACTTAAGGAGTACCACAGAAAGAGCAAGGGCATGATCCTTGGTGCAACCACTCCAGACTTGTCTGATATGATCTGGGCCAAGCAAGAAAGGCATTGTGTAGCACATAATAGGGGGTGTATTGGGAAGGATTGGTCAACAAAGTCAGCAAGCTCCAAGCTGACTTGTTGAAAAGTCAAAATCAAGATTAGTATATTCAGTAGCCAATGGAAAAAATGCAAATGCTAAATTGATATCTCCAGGTCCTTACTATACATCAAGCTATAGTCTGCTTCATTCAAAAAAAAAGGATTTACATGCCTGCCATTCAAGAAAAGATGGATGTTTGTAGAAGTTCACAGGACTTTCACTTAGTTGCCAGTGAAACCCTTTTGGTTCATACCAGTCTTGTCTTTGTATTTTTTTTTAATTTTCATTCATTGGCAAAATTATATTGGTTCATCAAGAGCACAACCCTGGGACATGAATACAGTCAATCATTTGACAATCTCCACATGGTAAAGGTTCTTGCAAGCAGAGTCATAAAAGTGTTGTGTGACGCTGGTAATATGGCTCAGCAGGTTTAGACTCTTGCAACCAAGTTAGATGACCTTATATCAATCCCTACAACATATAGAATGGAAGGGAAAAACTGACTCCCTCAAATTGTCCTCTGAACTCCATATGTGGAGACACACAAAAACACACATGATAGATAGATAGATAGATAGATAGATAGATAGATAGATAGATAGATAGAATGTAATTCTCAAAAAGTGTTGTATCTACTTTCAAGTCACAATACCTGCCTAGGTATCCAGGCACACAGAAGCAGGAGTGTCCATTAATTCCATCCTGGCACACAGCAACCCTAACAGTAACACTAGCCCTAACCCTACCCAGTGGGTTGACCTCCCTCTTCTCGGAGGTGAAGGGAAGGGGTCAGGGAGGGGCCCTGTGAGGGGGGAAATAAGGGGAGGCTTCAATCAGGATGTGAAGTGAATAGATAAATAAGTTAATAGATAAATGAGAAGAGGAGAAAAGTTAACCCTCCTATGACATCTATACTTGCTTAATTTTTGCTGAGTAGATAATCTTATACATTTTAGAAAATAAATGTAATTCCTTTGCTTTAAATAAATGTTGTATGAATCAAACTTCAGAAGTTGCAAAAGTCCCCCTGATGTGTTGGAACTGTGGGTCACGTCAGAACATACCACACTAGGCCCAAACAGTTACACGTGTAAGAGGTTTAATTGAGAGGGTGAGAGGGGGAAGTAGCACAGAAAGAGAAGAGGGAGAGAGAGAAAGATGGAGGAATGTTCCCCATATATATATGGGTTGTGACGTAACAGCCACAGGTAAAGGTGGGAGGTGAACCCAATGGATTCTGGGAATATGGTGGCTGTTGCCCTGGCAACAGGTCTGTGGACCCACCCATACATTGCCACAGGCTTTGGATGATGCTAATACCCCCCTCCCAAAGACAATAAGCATTTAGATGATTTGACACGGTTAAAGCTACCTAGAAAAGAATGGGTAGAGTTTAAATGGATGCTGTCAGGACTGTTGAACATGTAATAAATGCCATATCCTGGAAAGTAGTTAATTAATTTGGCCAAATTTTAAAACAAAATAAAGGCAGGGTGTTCTTGGAAGAAGAAACTCTAATAGGCATCAAATGGCCAGGGTTGCTAGGAAGTTTGTAGAGCAACACATCAAGACTTTTTGTTGATTCAAGGCATAATTAATACTCAAAATTTGAGTCTGAAATGTATGGACAAAGCCATTTCTATTTTATATCATCCTATGAAATTGTAACACTAAAATTAGCTTTTGAAAAACATACCAAGTAAAAGATTTCATATATTATGTTTAGGAAAGATAATAGCATTAAATCCTATCAACTTAAGCAGCGAATATTTTTTTCTTATTGATATAAACAACTTTCAATATTTTTGTTCTCTCTGGTGCCATTTCAAAAACTGAAACATGATATGATAATTCATTAGTTTAAATCTATAACACAATGTAGAAAAATCTCAAGTCCAAAATGTTCCCACAAAGGCTGAAAATCCACAGTAGACTTTCAATATGAGACTAGAGATGGCCTTAGCAACTATCCTTTGATGTGTTATGGATGAGGTTATTTACATATAGGACTCAGTTTTATCATCCAGGAAGTTGGAGAAATGATTAACTTGTTACCTCAAGGTTGCTTTCAGAATCAAATAAAATATTGGTGTGCAAACATTGTTATACATGCATACTATTGAATCAATAATATTTTTTCTTGTTTTATTGTCCTTGAATTATTGGAGTGACACTAGCCAGTAATTTCGTGCTCTTTCAGAGACCATTGTAATTTTTTTCTGAAAGAATAAGCTTTTTCCCCACCACATGAAATTAGAGATTGCCTCACTGTTGGAGTTTATAGTCTACCTTCAGTCAGTTCCATGAGATAGGTAGATGGAGTGAGATAAGATTATATTTATGATATTAACCCTGTGAAAATTTTATTCTACTTTTATTTGACTTAATGTTCCTCAGTACATCATTTTGAAATTTTATGTCTCAAAAATCTAACATTGCTTTTTTTTCATGGTTTTTACTAGTGTATATTTATCATACTCAGGAATGGCTTGCATAAGGACATTTTCCCACAGGTATGCTGCATAATTTGACCATGTTTCCCACATAACTCTTCCTGCCTCCTTTGTTCTCACTTCCCCACTCCTGCTAGTCCTCTTCACTCCCCTAAATAGTTCTGTTCTTACTTTCATATCGTATATGCATACTTTATAAATTTATACAAAACCTAGAATCTACAAATGAAAGAAAACATATAATATTTGTATGAGTCTGACTTAATTCACTTAGTATGAATATCTTCAGTTGCATCCATTTTTTTTCAAATGACACAGCATTATTTTTCTTTGTGGCTTGAAAGAAATTCCATTGTATATATGTACCAGATTTTTTTTTTAGCTATCTTCTGATGAACACCTAGGTTGGCTCCATAGCATAGCTGTTGTGTACATTGTGTACACATTGGTTTGCAAGATAATACTGAGTTACAGAAGCCCTTGAATAAATATCCATTGATGGTTTAAGAGAGACATTTGTGTTGAAAATACCACACACCAGGCCCAAACAGTTCCACGAATAGGAGGTTTAATTGAGAGGGAGAGAGTTGGGGGGAGGTGGCTCGGAAAGAGAGGAGTGGGGAAAGAGAAAGAGAAAGGAATATTCCCCATTTTTATATGAGCTGTGACGTATGTATGGCCCAGGTAAAGGTGGGAAGCGGGCCCTAGGGATTTTGGGAATATGGTGGCTGTTGCCCATAGCAATAGGTGTGTAGTCCCACCTATCCATAGGTGCAGGCACTCAGTGATGCTAACATCCATGAGTGGTATATCTATGCAATATAGTAGATCTATTTTTCATGATTTAAATCCTTCATACTGATTTCCGCTATGGCTGGATTAATTCACATTTCTATCAGCAGTACATAAGGATTTTCCTTCCCACAGGTGCTCAGCAGTATTTATTGTCATTTGTTTTGTTAATGACCACCACTCTGAATGGGTTGAGAGGAGCCTCAATTGGTAGCTTTCATTTGCATTTGGTTGCTCTCCCCATTGGGTATTTTTCATAGTTTGGCATTTGTACTTCATCTTTTGAGAGCTGCTTAAGTCAATATCTGCCACGGACTGGGTTCTTTGCAGGGACCTCTTGTTCTTCAGGTTGAGAATTCTGGTCAGGTGGGCAAAAAATTCGGTGAGTGACAGAGTCAACACAAGGAAGTGCTGAGTTTGAATGTATTTCTTAAAAATGGCATGAGGTTTTTACACTCATTACAAGAGAGAGATGAAAAATCTGGCAGCTCAGCAGTTGAGGTACATCTGAGGCCACCTGAAATACACTGGGTCTAAAGCAGCCACCTCTTCTGGACAGGCACTGCACCCCCCAAGGCCCAAGCACTCTGGGCCCTGGGGGCTGTGGACTGCATGACGTTCGAAGCTTGAATCTGAATGAATGAATCTAAGTCTAAGTCCTAGTCCATCTAAGTTCTAGTTCCAGTCTAAGTGCCCCTGCACAAAGTGAAAACTAGGCTTATATGGTATACAGAAAACAGGGCGAATGACAAAAGTCACATAGGCAGGTGACAGTCACATCAAGGTCAGTAAGATCAGGTATCCAGGTGTGAAGCCGGCAGAAGAGCAGTGGTGTCCTCCCTGCTGGGGCTATTTTGGTAATCCCAAGCTACTTCTCTGAGTCTGCTGGAGGCAAGCACCAGGAAGTTCTAATCTAGCAGTTCCTGAAAATGCCCTTAAGTGAGGGAAGCCCTCTCTGGTATGTAAAACAGTTCTGTCTTCTGTGGGACTGCCCTGAGAATTCTAACTATGTGCCAGACCTCTGTTGCTAACTCTGAGGACATCCTATCTGATAAGGCAGATTCCTTGTGAGAAATTCCAAGCTAAGGACAGCTTGGAAATAAATTAGGATATATTGGAATGTTGTGCTGGCCAGGGAACAACGCCCATTTTTAGCCATTTACAAATCATTTCTTGGGGTACCTTTATGCCTGAATAAGAGGGCATGTTGACGATTGGAAAGAGTAATATGAAACACTGAGTTAGGAGATGCCTACGACTGACTGAATAACCAGGAGGCACAAACTCCCTTTGAAGTCTTAATGCCTCTTGTCCTTAATCAGGCTTTTATCCCCAATATTGCAGATGTGACTGGAGTAGATGAGTGGACGTGCCAAATATCCATCTGTTAATTTTGTTGCTTTAGTTCTTGGTATTTAACCTTAGATATTAGACATCTACAGAATACATGCATTCCAACTTTGCAATATTTTTTCTTATCCATCCAGTAAAAAAACAAAACAAAACAAAACAAAACACTATGTGATATTTTGTTTGGGAGTGACTTCTGAATATCTTTATACTGTTAGTGTTTGGCAGAAGGGCAATTATAAGGTAAACATTTCTGTTATTAGCCTGTAACATATTGATTGATTCAATCAAGTGAGTTAGGAAGCAGCACAATTGGTGAGCTATTCCTAGCACAAGCTTCCCAGAGGATGGAGGACTTTGTAATGACCTTATGATGCTGTATCATTACAGATAGTTCCCAGTATAGTATGGTTTGACTTAGAGTTTTTAAAGTTATAGTGGTTCAGAAGTAATGCATATTCAGAAGAAATCATGCTTTCAATTCTGAAATTTGACTTTTTTCTGGGCTGGTGAGGTGCAGCAGCAGATGTTCTCCATTCTGAAGGATGACAGTGAACCACTACTACCAGTCAGTCATATGATCATGGTAGCAAACCAAGAGATACTCTAAACTGTGCTGCATGGCTAATCTAATCTATGACATCCATTATGTTAGGTTTTTTTTTTTTTAAACAAAGACTTGACTTACAATTTTCAGTTTATTGTAGGTTAAGTAGGACATAAACCCATTCTGAGAACTTATGCAAAATATGTCTTTTTAAACATAGAGATGAAAGCAAACAGATTTAGTTACCTTTCTGAATTTTTCAGAATTAGTAAGATACAGAGTCTGGTATAAGAAAACAAAAATTATTCTTAAAGCTCATGCTTGTAAATCTCAGCATTTATGAAGCTGAAGAAATAGTGTTAGCTGTAGAATGATACTCTGTTTTAAGAAATAACGATAAAGGTGTTGGAGAGATAGCTCAGCAGTTAAAAGAGTGTTTCCTACTGTTTCAGAGGACTTGAACTCACATAGGGTAACTCACAACTGACTCCAACACCAACTACTGAAGATCTGATGCTATGTTCTGGACTCTGTAGGCACCTATACCTGTGGCATTCAGGCATAAGCATATGATATGTTCATTCTATCATTTCTGTTCCTTTTGAGAATCCTGACTAACACACACACACACATATATACACAAACAAAAAAATGAAGCATCCTTTTAAAAATGAAACAACAAAAGAACTTAACTTTAACCTCTCTTTATTATACATGAATAATGACTATATAAATTGATATGTAGTAGCTATTCCTTCTTTGTCCATGTTGTTGGGAAGATGCAATTCTTCTCTTGACAGAATACTCTTTACCATCAAACAAATGTAGATAAGATTGTATACGTTCCATTTAGTATGCTATCCCTGTATAAATGGAAAAAGATAAGTCTATAATTTCTTTAACATTGTAGCTATTAAATTTCTATGTAATACCAAAAGGAAAAGTATGATACTGTGGTCCAATACCCACAAGCATGGTTATTTTTTAAAACCTCAAATTACATATGTAAATGTATTTATATTTATAGGTATATACATTTTAATTAAATATTTTTATAAAAGAGCAGTAATAGTAGTATGTTGTATATCAATGTAGCAATGGCTTTTGAGATTCTGAAGTTATTTGAGTATGTATCATCTGCATTTACATTAAAGTGCACATCTATAAGCCCCATGCCTGTGAGACAAAACCAGGCACATCCCCAGAGTTCACTGGCCAACTGATCTATCTAAAGCTATGCACAAAAAGTTCAGTGAGACATTGTCTCAAAATTTAAAGTGGAGAATAACAAAGGGAGAAGACTCTCATTCAACCCCTGTCCTCTATACATACAAATAGGTGCATGAACCCTCCAAATACACATAGCTTTACAAATAATCATAAAAATATTTCTAAAGTTCTATTACTGTTGCCTTATCTGACATTAAAGTTTAACTAGCTTTTCAATTATCATGTAGAAAAAAATCATACTACAATAAATATTGAAAAAAAAAAAAACCTCTGTGCTTAATCCCAGCATTCAGGAGGTACCAGCAGATGGATCTCTGAGTTTGATGTTAGCCTGGTTTGCAAAGTGAGTTTCAGGACAGCAAGAGCTACAAAGAGAAACCCTTTCTCAAACAAACAAACAAACAAACAAATACAACAACAAAAAAACTTCAGAATTCCCTACTATCTGTCACAAAACCAGTACAAAAGGTATAAAATATTTTACCCTAACCCACATACAATATAGTATTATCCTACATACATAATTTTAAAAGTCATTATTTTAGTGTTGATTCCACTACCAAATTGTAACACTACCACCAATAAATAAACTTTTTGCCCCATGGAAACTTCAGTGTTGGGAAGTGGCCTCCCCAACTCTCATTCCTAAAGGTACATTTCCTCCAAAAGTTACTAGGATAGAGAGCTGTCAAGACCTTCTCAGCCAGCAAGAACGATGCAACCATGAGAGCACTTCTTTAAGCAGTTTATTCAGGAACCTTGAACAATCTTCTGACCCCGAGGGCAACACCCCAGGCCCTTAAAAGCCCATGAGTGACCTATCCCAAAAGGCCACCTGGTGCAATCCGATAGGTTGCCAAAGGCAGAAGCAAACCAGGACAACAAGCACAGACAAATAAGGAGTTGTTTATCACTATACTGCGCCAGCAAGGAGCAGAAGCCGGCGCCCTCAGGGCACCATCCAGTGCTCTCCACAGAGAGCTTCTCTCTCCCCATTGACACACCTACTCACAACCTCAAGGGAGCCAGGAGGCTAAAAGTGGAAGAGTAGGAAGAGGACAGTCAGTATGAGAGGACTGCTCACTATGAGGGGAGAGGCAGTAGCCCAGCACATTATAACCCTTCCCTTCCCATCCTGCTGTAGTATTTGATGTCACCACCTCTACCTAGAACTCCCAGACTAGCAGTTAAGATGTGGGCACCTTTGCAGCAGAGTTCCTCAAATGGCTTCTTTTCTAAAGTGCAACCAATCTCCCCTGAAGTTTTACCCAGGTTCACTAAAAGTTAGTGAAATCTTCTTAAGTATGCCTTCCACTTCTTTGCATCCTTCAAGGCCAGCATTTGGTAAGGGAGAGCTTTTATATATTCTTGAACTGTAAACCTAGTCCATTTTCCTATTGACTCCAGAAAAATACCTGCTTCTGGGTTTGGGGGCCTAGTTTGCTTTAAATGGAAATGCAGCTCTGGACTGCATACTCTGAGAGGAACTGCTTGAAATGGCTACTTGATTTTCCTGATAAGAGAATAGGATGTAGCTAAACGTGTTTCAGTGCACATTTGCATGAAAAACAAGTATTTTTTCTAATGCCATCATGGATTTGCCTTTTCATAACACTATATTTTGAATTGACTTGATTTTTATTCCACTTTTAATCCGATAGTGACCATTTCATTCAAACAGATGTCCTTTCCCAGGACATTGTTGGTAGGTAAGCTATTGCATATCTCCATTTTGTCCTCTACTTAATGATTCTTTTTGGTAACTTTCCATTAAGAATTTATTGAGTAATTAACAAAACTCTGCTCCAGGATGAAGAGATTAAGTTCTATGTTTAATGTCCAAAGATGTTTCAGCTTCTTTGTAGCTTCCTTAAAGTTTAGTAGATGACAAGTGTGTTCTATAGTCCATCTTAG
>JADRCD010038028.1:0-12520 GCA_019843815.1 Montemys delectorum | reverse complement strand
TTCTTCTTCTTCTTCTTCTTCTTCTTCTTCTTCTTCTTCTTCTTCCTGTATTGTTTTTGTTTTTTTTTTTTCGAGACAGGGTTTCTCTGTGTAGCCCTGTTTGTCCTGGAACTCATTCTGTAGACCAAGCTGGCCTCAAACTCAGAAATCCGCCTGCGTCTGCTTCCCATGCTGGGTAAACTCTTTCTTCTATAAGTTCCTTTGGCTGTGATGTCTCTTCATAGCAATAGAAAATTTAATAATACAAATCCCAAAACTATAAAAGGAAAAGATAACAAAAAATAGCTACACAAAGTTGCTGCTATAGGTCAATAATTATCTGTTCAAAATGTTGCCATATTATGGTGAGAGTCATACTCACTACAAAACATAATATACCCATCTTCTCATAATTCTCATGTAAATGTCTTAGTTTGATTTTCTGTCATGGTGATAAAACACTGGCCAAAAGCAAGTGGTAAGAAAAGGTTTTATTGGAGTTATAGGCTACAGTCTGTGTTTGATCGAAGACAAGGCAGGAACCTAGAAAAAGACTGAAACCTAAAGTTCCTTAATGGCTTCTTTCCAAGCTCAGTGTTGTTACCTTTCTTAAGGACCCAAGCCTATCTGCCATGGGATGGTAGCAACCACAATGGACTTGGCTCTCCTACATCAATTTGCAGCCAATCAAAATGCCTTACAGATGTGGCCACAGGCTAAGATAATATATACAAATACTCAATTGAGAGTTCTTCTGCTCAGGTCTGTCAATTTTACAACCGTGATTAGACATCACAGTACACTAAACAGTGTAATATTTTTCAGTGGTTATGTTTTGTATCAAAACTAAAAGAAATAATTATTTCTTGTTTTAAATTATTATTCTTAGAAGCAATAAACCAAGTGTTAAGTTTATTAAATGAGCATATATTATATTTATGTGATAAAATGGAGATAGATATTCACATTGAATTAAGGATTTGGTCTATGTCAATTTTTTAATAAAATCAAGCCTAGATATAATTATATGTATTTTCCAACTTTAAAAAGGTTTAGGGTTTTTTTTTGAAGTTACTTTCCTTCCAGCTATTAAAGTATAAATATACCTTTACCCAAGAAAAATAAAATTAAACATTTGAAGTGGTTATTTTTTCCAAAATTAATATGTCTTCAGGGGACTGTATTTTTCAAAACCAAATTAGGTCACCCACATGAAACACAGGTAAATAATATAGACTATTTCAAAATCAGGACAGTTAAAACAAATCTAGGATAAAGGGCCATTACACCTACTTTAGCTCAGTGAAAATGGCTGATATATAAAATAGTCCTCCTTCAAAATATTTTCTTGGCCAAAACTTAACAATGCAAACAGAACTATGTATTTTCATGCTCATGATACCCAGAGTCTCTAACCATTTCTGACATATAGCAGATATTTAATTTAGACTGAGTAGATTACACAGAGGTACTGGTACAGTTGAGTGTGTGTGTGTGTGTGTGTGTGTGTGTGTTTGAGAGATTGGGGGGAGGGTGGAGAGAGGGAAATGAAGACAGAAAGAGTTCACTAGAATAAATACATTTTCCAAAGATTGAGTTAATGAGGCTCAAGTAGGACATTAGGAATAAAGGATTCATTGTGTATAGGCTGATGAGAGCATGCAAGTAGCTCTAACTTTGTTATTACTATTAGAAAAGTGTTATGTACAAGGACCTCGAACCACAGCATAAACACAGAATTAGTACAAGTTAGATTAGATGACAGCATCCTATTCCAAAAAGTAACCTAAACAGAAAGTAAGGATTTGAAAGTAATAGTGAACAATGTCAGAAATCTCCCTCATAAAAGCAGGAAAAGAGTCTGCAAGACAGCTCTACAGTGTTGGTGGTCCTTACATCTTTATTAGAGCAAGCTGTTTTCCTAGAGGAATGATACCAAGGCTCCTGTCAAAGTTTGTATTCTCATTCACTCACTTAGCAGTTTTTAAGTGAGCAATCAATATGTTATGTCTGCCATGGTACAGAGATACCTTTAATTTATCATATTTAGCAGTCATATAAAAAACATCCTAATTTTTTGACACTCCTTCCTTGTTTCACTACAAAAAAATACACAAGAATGAGTCTGGTTTCCAAGGTTCAGTTATAAGGTCTGAGGTATAAACTTATTTTGAAAAGTGTAATTTGTCTTTGGGATTCTGTTTAATACTATTATAGACATACAGTTATAAATGTTGATACACAAAACTGTGAAGATAATGTTCTATGAATGTACAAAAAATGCCATTGAATATAATTTATTTTCAGTAGAAATATAAGGTTATGATGTTTCTTAGTAATAACAGAATATTTCAGAAGATGAAAATAGAAAATAGCTAATCAGATTGTTTACAATTCTCATCCTGAGATAGGTGAATCAATTTAACACTATGTTCTGAATATTACAAAACTCATTTAGAAACACACTGAAAAATAAATAATACTAGTGCAGATTTACTGGTTTCAATCATATTTTGTATTAAATTGTGTAGGCAAGAGACAACAGTTCAGTAACTTCATTGCTCCTTCTTGCTAAAAAATCCCCCACATATTAAGGATCAGTAGAATGGCTCGGATTCTGGTCTAGTACCTCTGGCATAAGTTATTAGAGAGCATGCCTTCTCATGTCTGTTGCCAAAATGATTTCTTCCTGACCAGATTTGTTAAGCTTCTGTGCTTGGTTCATGCACATTCTCCTCCTGTTTAATAAATTTAGTCCAGACATTGCTGATGAATGATCCTTATTACTACGCTGCCCAGCTGGGCCAGAAATCCAGACATTTTTGTCGTCATAGTTCCTCAGCAGACAATGCAGTTAATTGGGAGAAAAACTCAAATAAATTTCACCATAATTGTTAAGTGCCATGTGAACACTAGATGACCAACTGCGTCTATCTTCCAAACAGAGGAACTACAAACAAAATCGTTAGTGAATCCATTGGTGTGATTATTAAATATGTTCTATTCTTCAAGCTGGCAAGTATATTAGAACAGATTTTACAATGTTGATTCTGTTTATATATAAAAGTATAACTAGTTAATTCTTTTTCTCATTAGCTATGTATTGGACCCTGATATTATGTGTTTGTTATGATTTCAAGGACTAACTTGTCCTTTTATTTGCTGATGTTTTCAAAATAGACTTTGTTAAGGACTTGAGTAATAACATTAATTATAATCCACAAGATTGCTCATACTAGGAAAATAAAGATCACATTTCTTATGAATGTTGAGCCAGTGGGGACATTTGAAGAGGCCATAGATTTCAATTTCACACAAATTTAATTTCAAAGTCACTACTATGTAATAGGAGTTGTGAGTGTAGATGTGGGTGATAGATACTTAGTTACTTCCCTTTAAATGTGCACATGGAAACTTAACTTGCATAGCTTATGCACAGTATCACATCATGAATAAAATAATTTGAAGCATATAAGTCAACATATAGCATTGTGGCATAACTAGTAAATAAAGTAACTAGAACATTTATTGTCCTTATAGGATTATGATTGTATTTTACAAACGGTTGTTTCCTATGAGGAAGGAGTTACAATGTGCCTGCTTTAAGTTGAAGGTAAGAATGTTTAAAGAGTTTAAGTCATTAACTCAGGTTTACATCAGAATTATGAATCTGTAGCTGAGACTGTTTCATCGTCTGCTTTGAGTTCATGACTCTGGTGTTTAAGAGAAAACCTTACTGTGAAAACTTTGAGGATTCAAATAAAATTTAAGGATAGAATTCTAGGTATAAACTAAAGACAGAACCTAGTTTTCCACAAATGTTGTAGTTGAGACTTCTTTCCTTTCTAGATTTTCATTAAGCAAACAACTTCATATTTTCTCATTTCTCAAGCTTAAGCAATAAACAGTATTCTAATTGACCACTCATCTGAAAATCCCAAGGCTTTCACAGGTCACCTAATATATTTTATTGAGTCTGTTCAAAGTAACAGAAACTGTGTGGGATTCTGAACATTAAGACAGTCTTGTCTTTGCTTTGAAGAGTCAGATGACCAGCTGATCCCAGCCTGTACAGAGCATTCCTTGTTTCAGTATAGAAAGTCTTATTTTCTCAGAATCACCACTGGTAATGGAATGGCTTGTCTCTCCACTTAGACAAGGTTTATGATCTTTATTGGAGGCATGTCTTGAAATAACACCAACACCAAAGTGCTTATAATGGTGACATTCTGAAAGTCTGTGGGAATAAGCCACTTGTTCTCTTTCTGTGCCTGAGAAGTACTTCTTACTGCTCCATAATGTCTTTATAGTTCAAACATCTTAAAATTACAGCTCTCTAGCTTCATACCTCAGTGATGTCTGCAAGATGTCCTTTTAATTTCCTACACTGACATTCAGTTTATCATTTTCCTATTATTTGCAACATTTAGGACCATAGTTTTAGCTCAGCTGCTCTAGATACACCATTATCATATGTCTTCTGGCTAACTTTAGCATGTCATGTTCTCTATTGTACTTTGTAGTAAGCATCTAGCTAAGCTTAACTTTACAGATCACCTAGGATAAATCAGCATTTTTGACATGGTTTGCTTAGAGAATACTGAGCATTTTCCATCGTCTATGTTTATCTACTACATAAGATATGCTATACAATGTCCATTTTTGTTTAACATAATACAAGAGGAAATATTTTTAGGGGTTCAAATGAGTAGCTTTTATTCCTATGCTCTGAAAAGTTGTGGGTGGGGGGAACTGAACCAAGGAAAGTAACTGGACCAGTGGGGCTTTGACTTTAAATTTTAAAAGCAGAAACAAGCCAGATAAGCACCATTTTGCTCAGCACAGCAGACTTGGTGGCTCTGTATTAAAAGTGAAGACTGTTAAACTGGGAAATAGCATACATCTTCCAGCCTTGGTAAGCAGAGGGCAGTATAAACACTTTACACCCCAAACTATTTGGCAGTAGTTTCAATGGGATCAAGGTAAATGTGGAACGGAGATGTTCTTAACGTGGCTAGAACTCAATAAATCTAACACACTAAAATGATGATTACATTTTGAAAGAAAATGTACAAAAGCCAAACAGCAACTTTTGAGATCTTTTTCATTTGAAGGTAATTTTAATGCTATTAAATTCACAAATACGCTAATTTTATCACTCAGTCCTAATTATCTAAAACAAACATTGCAAACCTACAAATATCTATTCTCTCTGCATGTCAGTGCCCATTTATCATGGTTTTGGAAATAGGGAGAATAGATTCCGTTTAAATTGCATCTCAGTAGGTGTTTCTTTATAGTTAACTTTAGAAAAATTCGTACAAGATTGTAATTAATAATGATCTTCTTTACTTGTTAATTCACAAGGAAACACCTTCAAAACTTCATTTTGTTAAAGTCTCTGTACTAAAACGTAGAAAAATTAAACTGAGTATTCTGCAGTACCACCACAGAAACATTTGTTACTGTGTAATGCCACTATCTTACTTTAAAGGTATCACATGCCGTAAGAGAAGAAGAACGGTAATTGGGGCTAGTATAAAGGCTACCCTATCGCTCCTCCACAAAGCAGCACCATCTGCTGGGGAAGGAACCTAACCAGGAAAGTATAAGAGACTGTGGGCCTGTGTGGGCTAGTGTGATACTTACTGTGTGGGCCAGTGTGATACTGTGTAGGCTAGAGTAGACTGGTGTAGGCATGAAGCAGGCTAGTTTAGACCTTCACAGGCCAAGTCATCATAGGCAAGTTCTGGAGAGTGTGTGTATGCTCCAGAAGTGGCACCCACTCCTGATTTTCTTTTTTCACATTCCCTCCCACTTCCATGACATTTGGGGATACCGGAATAATCTCATTAGTCACTAACCTCAGGAAACACACTATTTCAAATTATCTCTACAGCCTGTGAAGTACTACTTATAAGTAACATTACCACATTCATAAATAAAAATTTAGGACCCTTGATATAATTGGTGTTTCACATAGAGAATTAGATATTTTTTTTAATATAAGTATATGCCATGTAATACTTGGGAAAAACTTACAATAAACTTCTCCTTATGTGGAAGTCCTGCATTTTCACATTTTGATCAAGTAACAATATATTTATAGACTTCCAATTTTATCCTAGTCAGACTTTAAAACAATCATTCACTGTTTGTCCTTATAATATCCAATAGGCTCTCAGTCAACAAAGTACAACCATATAATTGAATTTATATTTTATATTTTGGCAGTGAAACTATATTACTTGTCCCTTAATAGAGTCTATTTATGGTTTTAAATTTTTCATTGTACTAATTTGACCATGTTCAGTTCCATGGAATAAATGTATGCTTTGTTCCAAAACTAAACATCTCTCTCACACAATACACATTTATGGTATGTCTATTTACTTACATGAACAAACCAGATGAGAGATGTGATTTAGAGTACAGGAAATGGTCTACAGTTCTGCTTTTCCCTTGCACAAAGGGATGCCCTTGGGAATTGCTGGTTTCACCTTTTAGTGGCTATGATGTGCTGTCATGGCAACAAGCCTGACAAGCACAATTCTCTAGTTCTCAGCAAAAGTTCATCTAACCTTCCAGATTTGGTACTGAGTCAGGATAGAACTCAGCTTTTAGGTGATGAGCATGTGGAAAGAAGAGAGTTTTCAGATAAGAATAACATATCCTTGTGGATGAACTGGGTTAAATACAGTATGAACACCAAAGGAAGGAATAGACAAAAACAAAATCAAAGCAGTAACAGCAAAAGAACAGTAAAATTGATTACACTTTAGAGGTTAAACCTTTAGAAGTAACTGATTAACTGAGCAAGTCTAAATTTTAAAGATCAGAAAAAAAAACACTTATATTCAGGACAGCTAAAAGAATCAGATAACCAATGTAAGAATTGTTAGAAATACTCCCCTACTGTTTTTGTTTTGTTTTGTTTTGTTTTGTTTTGTTTTTCACTCCAAACACAATCTTCATCTCTAAATCACAAAATAATCTGATGTGATCTTTTTGCCAAGTTAACGCTGTTCACCTGGATATAATATAGAAATTGGATGTGTTTTCCTTCACACTTAAATATTTCAAGAAGATACATTTTTAGATAGGTGACTATTGAACTTAAGGCACAATTGAATTTCCCATCGCAGATATAATACAAAAATCAAGATATCCCCTATAGACTTATACATTTGCCTTAAAAGTTAACAACCTTTGAATGCATTTGATTTACTGTCTTTCTCCCTGCAAAGAAAAACAGGTGACTATAATTATGTACATTTTAATAATCTTGCATTATATATGCAATAAGATAGTTTTCTTGAAATGTATGCCTGAGTCTAGAACAGAGAACAGGCTTCAGGATTATCTCATGTAGCAAAGTAAAATGTATGCGAATGACTTATCTGGCTCATTAATCATTTTTATACTTGAAGTGCTAAAGTGCTAATATTACACTGAGAGTGAAAATGAAGTAATTAAGGAGTTTAATAGCTACAGTCTTTTGAGGAGACAACAAGTTGATAATGTTTTTTTTTAACATTACATAAATTGGATATTTTTGAAAATTACAAAAACTGGGTTTATCTATTGTTTAGCTCTGAATTACAGAAATCATTTGATTGCATCTGAATCTAGGGTTAATAGATGGCCATATAAAGACAGCTATCTAAATCTCCACATTTATAAAAGAAAGTGCATGTTACTCAAGGAACAAAAACACCTCTGGGGTTCTCCTTACTCCCCACCCCCCCAAGGCTTTTGGTGGATGCACCATTATATCTCAGATGACTGAGAGTGAAAGGCCAGTTTTCTATGCCTCTATTCACAATCCAGCACAGATAGATCCTTTTGTAAATGTAATGCCAATTACTTGGGAAAAATGAAACAAGCCTATGTTCAAAATGCTGGATCCAGCCATTGTAGCATTATGCAGTGGCACTTCTATAGAAGCTTCTAACAGCTCACTCTGTTACACACTCAGGCCAGGAACCATGTGGGGATCTACAGCAACCCACATTAGGAAGTACCATTCTGAAAGCATGCTGTAGTCTGAAATTGACACACACTCACTTCCTGACTGCAATGAGGTCACCTGCAAGCTACTGACTTCTGTCAGGAGCTCACACCCTGTTTTAAACTTTCTCTCCTGACATTAGTAAGCATGTGGAACTTGCCTAGATGAGAGTAGGAACTACTTATGGATAAGCCTTACCCTTCCCTTCCATTGGACTGGCTTTCTTTTCTAATGATAAGTCTACTTTTTAAATTTCCTATTGTTTAACCTACCCTTTACATCCATTCTTTTGCTTCTTTTCATTTTCATTTACATGCAGTTCAAAGACCAAGACCTTGGAAACAGAAACAGATTTGAACTGAAATGTTGCCACTCTCTGACACTGAGAAAATGGGTCAGGGGATTCTGTAACCTGGGGCTTTTCTATTGTGAAATGGTGATAGTATTATCCTCTATACAGGGTGAAAGTGATTCAAAAATAAGACAAATGGCTATAACAAGTACTTCTGCATTGCTCCTGACCCCTCAGTCTCTTCCACTATCAGGTTTGTGAATGTCTAAAAGATAAAGATTGTATATGTGTACTGCTTATGTTAAATATATTAAGAATTTTGCTTGCTGATTATGAATATACTTGTCCTCAGAATATTAATTAAAGAAAGTTAATCAAAAAATTTAGCAAACAAGTAGGAAAGCCTCAAACATCACTACATTTTGTCTCCTCCCTTTGGAATTTAAGCTGGAATCCTGGGAGTCATAATCACTCTCCTATGCCAGTTGTGGCCATGCCCCTTTCCAGATTTCAATGACTCTAAAAAACCAATTCTCTAAAATAATTCTCACATTTTCTTATTCACTTCTGCACTTGACCTGCTACCTCATTTTTTTTCTGATGTTTTGAAACAAATTCCCCTGTATGTGTTCTCCAGTCCATCCAATTGATCATCTTTAACATTGCTAGCAGAAGACTTTGTAAAATACAAACCACAAGTTAGGCTCCTGCTTGAAGCCTTCCTTAGAACTTCTAAGGTTATTCATTGTGAACTATGGGACAAGTAGAGAAGGCAGAAAGGTAAAGCTGTTCCAAGCCTTAAATAATTAAATATTTCCAAATTGATTGCTAAATCACAGCTTATCCACACTCACGCTACATGTAAAAGCACTCTTCTTTCTCTTCCATGAACTCACATGTACATGGTTAACAGTTGATCTAACAGCAAATAGGGACCTTCCTACTCTGCAGCCATTCTCAGTCTCCAAGGGAAGGGAAAAAAGCAGAAAATGTCTCTCCTTCTTAGATATCTTGCACTATTGCTTTCCCTGTAATTTAGGCATCTGCTTCTTTTAGACAGGGACAAGTGTGTAGCACAACTTGATTAGAACATGGAGCAGATATTTGAAGACATTTACCATATTTTAAAAGGCACAGGCTTAAAAGATAACAGCATTGTACAATACAGACTGTTCTCTGAACATCAAAATGTTTTATTGTAGTACATCCAATGGCTATTATGTGACAATTAGTTTTTCCTGATTATCACCAACTCATTCTATTTATATTTGCCCTCTCAATAATTATTAGAGTTTTAAGATAGAAAAATTGAACATTATAAAGTCTATATTTTAGCTGGCACTAACTCTTTAAAAACAGATTGCTTTGTGCTTAAACACTGAACATTATAATTATAAAAGCAAGTACATTTCAAAGAATATGTTCACTGAGAAATATTAATTTAGTATAAATTACTAAGCCTTTCCAGCAATGCATAGAAATTAATATAATGCAAGAAATGCTAGCTATTCAAAAACATTTAGATTCAACTTTGACTACAACCACTTAATAAATTCATCAGTATAAAATTGTCAATGCAAATTTGCTTGATATTTTATACTCTTAGCTAGACTATTACATCAATGATGTTTTCAAATTTCTACAGATACAGTAACTATCTTGAACTTAATTTTATTCTTTTGACTCAACTGCTTATTTATCTTAAAGATATTTATTATGGTATAAATTAATTAGGTCAAATCTTAGTAGAAATGCTAGTATTTTATTTCATTTTAGTGACAAACTTGCTTCCTTGGATTATATTTTATGGAGTAATTACGTAGCTCACTTTAGAACTAGATGACTCATTTTCCTGTAAGAAAGAAACAGATTTAGAGGCAGGGATCCTTGAGCTGGAAAGATGACTCAGCAGTTAGAATCACTTACTGCTCATGTAGCGGACCAAAATTCATTTCTTAATATCTACATTGAGTGGCTTACAACTGCCTGTAACCGCAACTCTAGGGGATCTGGTCTCCATGAGTATCCACATACACAGTAGCAGTCAGTTTTAATATCAACTTCCAAATTATAGACTCAGCTGAGTAGATCTCACTGCATTAATTGATATGGGACAACTCACTTAGAGTACGGGAGGCACCTTCTCAAGGCTTGCCAGATAAAAGAGGGCATAGCAGAAGGAAGATTATTAACAGCCCTTGTTTGCTTGGCCATCCCTTCTGTTGGCCTAGCCTTCACTTTTGCTGCTAAGGATTCCTTCAGTAAGGTCAGAAGCAGCATTTCTCAGCTTAACTGTTTGACACATGGGCTGTCACCAGTGTGAGACATGCACTGTGAGACTGCTGTGACTGCTTAAGCATCCAGCCTCAAGGACCAAGAAACTACTAGATGCTCAACCTCCTCAAAGTGAGACAACTTCTGTTACGATTTTAAGATAGAATGACTTAATATATTATTAAGAGAACCCTGATTAATAAACATGTATACACACACACACACACACACACACACACACACACACACAAACAAATACACACACACACTTAAAAATGATAAAAATAAATCTTAAAGAAAAAACAGGGAGCCTGAACCAGTCTAGACCTAGAAATGAGTATAAATCATAACACCATTTAGTAATACAGAATATCTTAGAATGGATAGAGGCCAAAGTACACATTTAGATCTGGCCCATCTTTGGGTTATAAATATTATTATAGCTTACTCGGCTTTCTTTCCAATCTCTCCTTGCCAAAACTATTTTAAAACTATACTTGCAATACTGTCTTTTTTCAATGGCCTTGCTGACTTATTCTGCATTATCCATTCCTGAGACGATGCAGCTCTATATTTTCTTTGGTATAAGATGGTAGTACCTACTGTCATTTGACATTTTCTCATAGCTAAGATCACCTTTCATGTGCTCCCTAAGAACTATGTAGACACGAAATAATCCTTTCTTAAATCTGTTCATTCTCCAAGTAAATACTTACGAATTTTAACAATTTTCAGGAATATCCAAGTTAGGGAATGTACATGTTTTAGTTACTCAATGCCCTGTCTGCTATTTATAAACTGAAACCTTATAATAAACAAATTTAAATTTGAGTATTTCGTAGTTAATTCTTCACTGACCGTAACTATGGCAAAAAAACTTACACTAAAATGTTGTAACCTCTCATATAGATAAAGTTCTATAACCCCAAACTTTACCTTATTGGTTCTCAATCAGTGACACTTGAAATGTACTATAAGTTTCAGATTCATAATCATATTGATTATCAAGAAAGTATTCTCACCTTTCTGACGCCCTTACTTAGGTCACACAACCCATAGATTGTTAAGAACTATACTACATTGCTAAAGAAAAATGTCCCTTGAAATCCAAATATCATATACAGAAATGCCCATCTACTTATTCTGTCTTTAATCAAATCCTCTTAGAACCTAATTTGGTGAACATATTCAGTTTTTTAAACCAGGAATATCTTTCACTTTTCCTCAATTTTTCTTTTATCTTCACTAGTATCAGATATTTTATTTAAATGTTCCTAGAATAATTTGAGAGCAATATCAAATAATACAATCCTATAATCACAGTCTTACTGTTCTCAAAATGTAAGCAACAATGGCAAAAGTGAAATTTCAATACCTGTCATTATTTTTTTAAAACTTTTATTGCATTATGATGAGAAAAGTTACACGATTTCAATTTATCTGAATTTGGTAACATTTAAAAACATATTTTAAATAAATAGAATTAAATCACATTCTTGTTTCAATTTTGTACCCCCACTCCTCCCAGAGACCCTCCCTTCAATACCTACAATATCTTTTTGTCATATTCCTTAAAATTTATAAAATATTATAACAATAAAAATGAGTATTATAAAAGTTGTTTGAAAAAAAAGTTGTTTGATATAAAACAACAATCAATTTAACAGTCTTATGTAGATGCTCGTCTACAGCAATAGTGAAAGTACATTTTCTCAATATAAATTTTAAATAACTCCAAACATATTAACCGTATACTTCAAAATAATACATCACTACTGGTATTTTCCTAGATGAACATAAATATATAAAGTCTTTTTGTTTGTTTTGTATTTAGTAGAGTTTAAAATCTTGGCTCTTACTGTGCTACAAGCCCAAAATAAGAACAATTTTTAGACATTGGATTTCATAGTAATAAGGCTATACTTCAATGACCCTCACATCACCAAAGGATTTTACCTCCATCG
>JADRCD010038026.1:0-11679 GCA_019843815.1 Montemys delectorum | reverse complement strand
TGTGTTTCATGCTGACATGTCATTAATAACATGTCATTTCTCTGTCCTAGTCCCACTGAAAAGGAATTGGGTTAATGAGACTTGAATCTGAATACTTTCTTTGCCTCTTACCCAGTTATGTTAGTTATTGGACATTACTTACCTGTTAATGAACCTCATACTTCTCCATGAGATTTTGAAATGCTATATGTTGTTAATTGCTTAACTATACACATAGTGTTTATATATACTAACAGTTAAACATTTTAAGTAGCAGAAACATACATCTTTATTTAGAACTTTGGTAGCTAGTTGTATGACATTAGAAATGTGTTTACTAAATAGATTGTCTTTTGTATTGGGTAATACAGTGTTCTTGCTTTTATCACTTAAAACATGCACAACCCTTTCAAATTTTAATGGCTTCAAATTAAGATTTCTGACTTGTGTATTTTGAATAAATTTCCCCTTCTCTTTTCTTTAAATAGAACTGCTTTAAGTATTATATGAGTGACGATATTAGCCGTGACTCAGATGGCATGGATGAACAATGTAGGTAGGTAATAAATTCGCACTTAATATTAACTGTTGTCTACTTTGGGGTAATTATCGACTTCAGTAGATGTATGTTTTTTTCCCCTAAGACATGTTTGTGTGTGTGTGTGTGTGTGTGTGTGTGTGTGTGTGTGTGTGTGTATGTAACAGTCCTTGCAGGCCTGGAACTTGCTTCGTAGACTAGGCTGGCTTTTAACTCACAAACATCAACCTGCCTCTGCTTCCCAAATGTTGTCATTAAAGGCATGCACTATCACTCTTGCTAGGTTCATGTTTTAAATCTTTAAAAAAAAAAATTAAGAGCCAGGTGGTGGTGGCATATGCCTTTAATCCCAGCACTTAGGGAGGAAAAGGTAGGTGGATTTGTAAGTTCCACGCCAGTCTGGTCTACAGAGTGAGTTCCAGGACAGCCAGTGCTACACAGAGAAACCCTGACTCGAAAAAAAAAATTAAATCATGTGTCTTTATGCATGTGTGTCTATGTGTAATTATGAGCAGTTGTGTGCAGTTACCTTTGGAAATCTGAGGCTCTAATGAGCTGTCTGATAGGGGTGCTGGGAACCAGACTTCCTTCTGCAGGAGCACTATGTTCTCTTAACTCCTGAGCCATCTCTCCAACCCTAATAGATCTATGTTTTTTAGAGTTTTCATTGCTATGTTTAGTTGTTGGTTGTCTTTTCTGGCAATACTTTGTTTAGTTTTTAAATTTCAGTTAAAAGTAAGCAGATCATCTAAATTACTACTTTAAAAATGCTGGTAGGAAATTTTAAATTCTTTTATCAACAAAGATATTAAAATTACTTTCACTAGAAATAACATTTTTAATCCTTAAACCATTTCAGATGGTGTGCAGAAGGTGGGAACTTGATTTGTTGCGACTTTTGCCATAATGCCTTCTGTAAGAAATGCATCCTGCGCAACCTTGGTCGAAAGGAGTTGTCTACAATAATGGATGAAAACAATCAATGGTATTGCTATATTTGTCAACCAGAGCCTCTATTGGACTTGGTTACAGCGTGTAACAGCGTATTTGAGAATTTAGAACAATTGTTGCAACAAAATAAGAAGAAGATAAAAGTTGACAGTGAAAAGAGTAGTAAAGTGTTTGACCAAACAACCAAATTTCCTCCAAAGAAGAATAGTTCCAGTTGTAATGGAGAAGAAAAAAAATTCGAGGAGTCCTGTTCTGGTTCTGGTTCTGGTTCTGGTTCTGTAAGCTCCACTTACTCAGCACTAACGGTGCCCAAAGAGATGATTAAGAAGACGAAAAAACTGATTGAGACTACGTCCAACATGAACTCCAGTTACATTAAGTTTTTAAAACAGGCAGCAGATAATTCCGAAATGACTTCTGCTATGAAGTTACGGCAACTTAAGGCTTTTAAATCTGTATTGGCTGATATCAAGAAGGCTCATCTTGCATTAGAGGAGGATTTGAATTCAGAGATCCAAGCTTTGCATGCTGTACACAAAGAAAAAAATACCAAAGAGCTTAAATTCACAGATGCTAAGTCTGAAACAAAAATGCGAAAAGGGGAAAGATCCTATTATACAGAAAAGAAAGAGTTTTTAAAGTTAGATGCTAGATCATCAGTAAAGGTCATAGATGGTGAAGAGCACAAAGCACATAAGAGTACTAGTGGAGAACATAAGGGTTCCAGTAGGAAAGATGGCCCTCAGTACGAACCCACTAACACTTCTGAGGATTTAGATATGGATATTGTGTCTGTTCCTTCCTCAGTTCCAGAAGACATTTTTGATAGCCTTGAGAGTGCTATGGAAGTTCAGAGTTCTGCTGATTATCAAGGAGATGGTAACAGTGGGACTGAGCCAGAACTGGAGAGCTCATCTGTAATATTAAATGCTTCTTCAAAAGACAACAGAGGAAATATTAAGTCAAAAGTCACAGCGAAAGTAAGAAAAGAATTATATGTTAAACTTACCCCAGTTTCCCTTTCTAATTCCCCAATTAAAGGTGTTGACTGTCAGGAAGTTCCACAAGAGGAGAATGGCCGTAAAAGTTCTGGGGTGTCCCGCAGCTCAGAGAAATGTAGGCCCAGAGAGGAAATAAGTGATAATGAGCATTCAGTTGAAAATGATGTCGCAACACTTTTAGAAGACTCCGATCTTCGAAGATCCCCACGTGTAAAAACGACACCATTGAGGCGACAGACAGAAACCAACCCTGCAATGTCGAATTCAGATGAAGAAAGTAATGGAACTATGAAGGAGAAACAAAAGCTGTCTGGTCCAATAAGGAAAAAGGATAAGCGAAACTCATCTGACTGTGCTACTGATAACCCCAAACCTCATAAGGTACCCAAAGCTAAGCAACCAGGGATTGGGGATCAGAATTCAGATTCTGATGAAATGCTAGCAGTCCTCAAAGAAGCAAGTCAGATGGGTCATAGTTCTTCCTCAGATACTGACATTAATGAACCACAGACAAACCATAAGAGCAAAACAGGGAAAGATGAGAATGGAAAAAGGAAACGGAAGAATTCTACTTCTGGGTCAGATTTTGACACAAGAAAAGGAAAATCAACTGAAACCTCTGTTAACTCTAAAAAGAAACGCCAAAACTACTCAGAGTCCTCTAATTATGACTCAGAGTTAGAAAGAGAGATAAAAACCATGAGCAGAATTGGGGCTGTTAGAAAAAATGTTTCAGATAAAAAAGAACAGGACTTTTCTGAAGATGAAAAACAAAGCAAAAAAGTAGTGGATAATGGAGGGGATGAGAGGGGGAAGACAGCACGTGAAGGGTCAGCACATGAAGGGTCGTCTGCTGATGACACTGGTGATGCTGAAGGCAGGCGAAGAGGGAGTCGCTCCGCAGCAGAAGGTTCCTCTGAGAAAGGCAGGCGTGGAGTGGAATTCCAAGAGAGGCAGCAGCCTGGTGTTTCCTCTGCTGGTGCTGAAAAGCCTTCAGGGAAAGAGGAGGATGTCAATTCCCCTGGAGACAAAAGAGTTACTAAAACTAAAGAAAAAACTAAACATCTAAGAACCAGACCAGGTAGAAAAGTAAAGAGTGGATCATCTAATGTTACTGAAAGATTTCCAAAGAAAGAGCAGAGTGATGAGTCTTCTGATGGCGAAAAGAGACAGAAAACTCCAGACTTAAAGGGAGAAACAGTGAAGAGAGAGCAGGAGTGTGAGTCCTCCTCTGATGGGACTGAGAGATTGCCTGAGGGAGAAGAGATTGGTCTATTCATTAAAGGCATAAAGCAAAGTAAAAATGACACAGCTGGTGGAGAAAAGAAAGGCAGAAAATGGAAAGATAAATCATGTGAAAAGAAGGAAGAATTATCTGATAGCATTGATAAATTGCCAGGGAAAGGAGATAGTTGTGACTCTTCCGAAGATAAGAAGACCAGGCGTAGAGTGTCTCTGAGAGAGAAGGAACACTTCAGCTTGCCTAGAAAGAGTTCAGGGAAGAGGCCGGAGTGTTCATCATCAGATACTGAGAGATCCTTGAAAGGAGAGCGTTGTGACTCCACTGAGAAGAGACCAAAAAGAATTGACTTGAGAGAGAGAAGAAACTCCAATTCAAAGAGAAATGCCAAGGAAGTAAAGCGTGCTTCGTCATCATCTGATGCTGAGGGAAGCTCAGAAGATAATAAAAAGCAGAAGAAACAAAGAACTTCAGCCAAAAAGAAGACAGGCAATACCAAGGAGAAAAAAAGAAACTCCTTAAGAGCAACTCCTAAAAAGAAGCAAGCAGACATTACTTCTTCATCTTCTGATATAGGAGATGATGATCAGAATTCTGCAGGCGAGGAAAGCAGCGATGAACAGAAAATCAAGCCCGTGACTGAAAATCTAGTGCTGCCTTCACACACTGGATTTTGTCAGTCTTCAGGTATGCAAGAATAAATTTCAACTTTAGAATTTATAATCTGCCCCCTTCTAGAGTTTGATATTGTTTATTTTCCCCTGGGGTAAAATGCAGAATTACTGTTGAAGAAAAGTCCATTTAAAATGTATGTAGACATTTACTGTAGATGTTTATTTATTTGGATGCCATCATTGGGGAGGGCATTTCAAGCATCGTCAGGTGCACCAAGTTGTTGGTTAAGCAAAAGAAACACTTCGTCAGTGTTTAATATGTTTCTCTGAAATAATGTGTAGTAGTTTATAAAGTTAATCAAGTTGATGCTGTTACCCAACCTGGGGTATCCCAAGAAGCCAAGTTTTGCTATCTGTTGTTTCCTAGGGGCCATCTAAAACAGACATTTATAGTAAAAAATTAAAATATATTTATTCACTATGGCCACATTGGGAAGAAGGACAGAGATCCAGTGACACCCCTCTCCCCTCAGCCATGTTTTGTTTCCTGAAGTGAGATTAAGGTTTATAGAGGGCCAGGGATCTATGCACGTTTAAGTTGTCTTGGTCATGCTGTGATCCCCACTCACTGTTGACCTACCAATTAGGTTTTGGTCAGTTTTATCCCACAAGGTGTTTTCTTTCTTTTTCTTTTTCTTTTTATAGTATGGAATGCCTGATGAATTTGTGTGAGTGTCATCTTCATGCAGGGGCAATGCTAATTTTTCTCTGTATCATTCTAATTTTATTCTTATATACTGCTTGTATGAGCACCTCCTTGGTATTATGACAAGTTCTTAGAGCTGTGGAATCTCTTTGCCCAGAGCCAAGTGCTCCTTTGGCTAGCTCTAGGATCCCAGCCTTTTCCTTGTCCTAGCATTAGATTCCTAGGGAAATTGGCTATTCCTGGGGAAAATTGCTATTTTGTGGATCTAGTTTTCAGTAGTCTGCTTGAGGGACACTTAATGTCTCCATTTTCATTCTGCCAGGCTGGTTATAATGTCAGGAATTTAATAGGTATTTATTCATGCAGTGGTGGTTAGTGCTTGTTACTGGTAGAACATGACATATAAAAGTTTTGGCTGCTTTGCTCTGAGATTTTGTTTTTTAAGTCAAAAAGAGATAATTTTCTGTCCCATTAAATTCCCCGAACCTTTTAAAAAAAAAGATGGGCTCATATATACAAAACTAGTCTTGAATTCAGTCTGACCAATCAAGATTACTGAGGCTGGTCACTTCTGAAATAATTTGTTTTGATATTAGATGGTAATCATTCCCAGGGTCTTGTGTATACTAGACAGATGTTTTAACACTGTAATTTACTTTATTATAATCCTTCCCTCATCTAATGATATGAACAGATGTTTCTCATTTAAAAACACTACCAAAATAAAGGGAGAAAGAAATCCCCAAATTATTCCACCCTGATGAATTAGAACTGGATCAACTTGTCCTTAATATCAAGAAAAATAATTTTTAGTATTTAATTTTTATTATAGCTTCAAGAAAATCACTTGATTTGGTTGTCTTATTTACTTTTTAACTAGTTAAAACACTGCCAATTAACTAAGAATATTTAGAATTATTAAATATATAAGTAGGTTTCATAGAAACTGTTTCCAGTTTAGACAAAAATTACAGGAAATTTTATAACATGAGTTTCTTATTTATCTCATTTTTTAAAAATGGAACTTCTAGTCAGGTTTTTTGAAGGAAAAAAAAGAACAAACCTTAACTTATGGGCATTTAATAAAGGTTTCATGTGATGCCACAAAAATCAAACTGTTTCCACTATGTAATATCTGAGTGCTCACACTCAGTCAAATGAGAGGTTTTGTTTTTGTTTTTTTAACATCAAAATGGTAGGTTAAGAATGGTGGTCTTGTATTAAAAATAGATCTAGGAGCTGGAAAGATGAAGTTCAATTCCAGGTATCTGATTGGGTGGGTCCCAAACGCCCAAACACCTGTTACTCCTCCAGGACATTTGCACATAAGTGCACATACTTGTACTATAGGCATATATACACATAATTAAAAAACCACCAAGGTATCAGAGTTACTTTTGATAGAAAATTTTTTAGTGATCAGGTTAGTTGGGAAAAACCCTATTAAAGATTAGAATGGCCAGGCAGTGGTAGGGCACGCCTTTAATCCCAGCACTTGGGAGGCAGAGGCAGGCAGATTTCTGAGTTCGAGGCCAGCCTGGTCTACAGCATCAGTTCCAGGACAACCAGAACTACACAGAGAAACTCTGTCTCGAAAATACAAAAAAACCCAAAAAAAACAAAAAACAAAACAAACAAAAAAAAGAATGTATACAGTGTTACTGTTAGGAAATCATAGGTAAGTGATCTGATCTTAAACACTCTAAGATTATCTTCTGTGATTAAATGGCTTCCCTAGTGTATTCTGCATATTTAATTAAAAATATTATACTGATTTTCATTTCCTCTTGAGTTCTCTCTCTGTCTCTCTCTCTGTCTCTATCTCTGTCTCTCTCTGACTCACTCTATCACTCTGTGTGTTTGTGTGTGCATGTGCATGTGCATGTGCTCATGTGCAGGAGGTCTAGGTCTGGAATGGTGGAGTCTACAGCCTCATGTCTGGTAGGCATGTGTTATACCACTGACCTAAATTCTTACTGATTTGACATATGTTAAACATTCTGTTTTTCTCTTCTTAATTATTAGTTCATAAGTGTTTTGCCTGCATGTATGTCTGTGTACCACACGTGTACCTGGTATTCTTAGGGTCTAGAAGAAGGCTTTAGATTCCCTGGACCTGGGGTTACAAAGACGTTTTTAAGCCGTTATGTGGGTATTAGGAGTCAAACTCGGGCCCTCTGCAAGGACAGTGAGATCATCAAGGGCTTGTAACTGCTGAGCCACCTCTCCATCCCAATCATTCATTTTTTTTATGTATGTTTTTATTATTTTTGTTTGATAAGACAAGGTCTTGCTATATAGTTATGGCTGGCCTGAAAATATGTAGACTAGAGTAACCTCAAACTTGTAGTTATCTTCCTCTTGAGTACTGAGGTTATGAGTTTGTGTCGTCCATCAGAAAGTTTCTGAAGTTCTTATATTTGAAGTTATAATACTTTGTGTAATAAGACCTTAGAAGATGGCAACTTATGGCAAATACCCAAGGAATGTATTTTCTAATAATCCCACAATTCAGTACTAGTTCACTGTGTTCCATTTTGGCTAATGGGATTTTGACATGAAGTATCAGTGGCTTGACTAGGGGTTATATATCAAATAAGCTTGAGTATCTGTCACTTAATCAGTTGCTAATCCTTCAACAGTTCTTAGGAGCCAAACCTTGTTGCTTGAATTTCTTAGGACCAAGTAGAATACTTGGGATAAAAAAAATCGAAGATAAGTTTGCTAGGGAATTTATCCTACCAAAACCTGGGGTTTGTCAATGCAAATATCAAAATATAACAGAATATAAAAGGTCTTGAAGGTGAATACTATGCATAAAATACAGTTTTTGAATGTAAACCTAGGTATGAGCCACTGATAAAAAACATTGCTTAAGAATTCATTTACTTGTATGATCAAAATAATACAACTATGTTAACAACTATGTTAAATGTACTCATTTTCTATGCCCAATTTAATTTCATGTGACAAATTGAGAACATTGTAATAATGTCCCTTCCCATAATGAGCTTATAGAAGGTTCCAATTTATTCAGTAATATTTGACCATCTCATAGCCACAACATTTTCCTAGAAATTTGGACTTTGCAAATGGCATGAACAAAGGTGAGAGGCGTGGTAACCGCTATAGTCTAATGCATGGCAGATTTGCTCAGTATTTAAGAGCCCTTGCCACTTTTGGAGAGGACCTGAGCTTTATACCCAGCACAATCATCTGTGGCTCTGAAAACATAAGGCAAATAAATAAAAATAATCTTAAAAAGTGCTTTTTCTGGGCATGGTGGCTCGCCCATATAATCCTAGCTCTTGACAAGATGAGGCTTTGAGTTGGAAGCCCGCCTGGTCCATGCTAAGTTTCAGGTATGCTGAATGAGCTACAGAATGAGACCTTGGCTTTTTTAGAAACCAAACCAAACAAACATAAAACCGAGAAAGCTACAGTGAGAAAGCTAAATGAGCCATTTAAATATTTTAGGGAAAACCTTTGAAGTTTAGGATAGTAGGAGGATCACTGCAAATGACCTGAAATTGGGCTACATTGCAAATTGTTGATTGAGCAGGGCTATATAGTGAGACCCTTTCTCAGAAAAAAGGGATTGAGGGAAATAGAATTAGTAATATGCTGTTTCAGTATTGTTCTTTTCAAATGGGATGTTTTACTGGGTTACTCTGAGGGTTATTTTGACTTTTGGCATTTAGCATATTAGTATCCCGAATCTGTAGGTATTTATTGCTCTTAGCACCTTAGTGCTAGGTTTTGTGTGTATACATAAGCACGTGCGCTACCATGAGCTACATTTCCTCAGCCCAGTGTCTGTGATCTTTATATAGATATTTTCTTCCATTTTCCCCTATCATTTTGGTTTTTTCTTTTTTGTTTGTTTTGTTTTGTTTTTGTTTTTGTTTTTTTTGAGACAGGATTTCTCTGTGTAGCCCTGGATGTCCTGGAACTCACTCTGTAGACCAGGCTGGCCTCCAACTCAGAAATCCACCTGCCTCTGCCTCCCAAGTGCTGGGATTAAAGGCATGTGCTACCACTGCCTGGTTTTATCTACCCCTATCATTTTGTAATGGAAAAAAATGGCAAATAAAAAGGGGAAAGGATCTCAGATACTCACCTGTGGTAACTTGTGTTACTAATACAGTATCAAATCCAGGAGACTGAAGATTTTTTTAGATTTCAATAGGCTTTAAAAAATTGTTTAATTTATATGTATGTTTGTGTCCCTGTGTACTTGTGTGAGTGCCCACAGAGAACAGAAGAGGTTGTTGAATTCCCCTGGAGTTGCAGTCAGCAGGCAGTTGTGAACTGCCTGATAAGGTTACTAGGAACTGAACTCAGATCCTATTAATGGTCAGCAAGTACTCTTAACCACTGAGCCACCTCTCCAGCCCCTTCAGTATTTGTTTGTTTAGTTTTCTTGAGATTGGTCTCACTGTGTAACCCTACTGGGCCTGTAACTTACTATGTAGACTGTTTGGTTTTGTAACTTACTATGTAGACTGGTTTTAAACTCAGATATTCTCCTGTGTCTGCTTCCTTGAGAATGTACCTTGAAAGAATGCACCATCATGCCCGGCCCAAGCTGGCCTCAATTTTATGATCCTGTGTTTCTGTCTGTCTGGTGTTGAGATTACTGGTGTAAATCACTCTACCTAGCTTGAATTTAGTATTGTTTGTGCATTCATTTTCCATCTTCTACCACACTGTGTGTCTGCAAGAGAGAGAGACAGAGACAGAGAGGGAAGAAGGGATGAAGAGGGAGGGAGGGAGGAAGGGGGAGAGAGAGGGAGAGAGAGAGAATGAGAGAGAATATGAAGGAGAGTGCAGGTTTATTTAATGTGTAGCACAACTATGTCCAAATGTTTCCTTATTATGTTTCCCCTCCTTCACTGTATTCTCCATTCTTTGTCTTTATTACTAAATAGCAGTGGCTAGTCATTTGCTTTTATAATTTGTTAGTTTGAGATTGCTATTTGTGAGCTTCACCTTCTCTTTGTAATTTCAGAATTAATAGTGGAACATCAGTATAAGTAACCATATATACTTTAGCATG
This sequence comes from Montemys delectorum, assembly GCA_019843815.1. Classification (NCBI taxonomy): domain Eukaryota; kingdom Metazoa; phylum Chordata; class Mammalia; order Rodentia; family Muridae; genus Montemys; species Montemys delectorum. The sequence goes on along the minus strand of JADRCD010038026.1, from coordinate 1,591 downwards.
CAAAATATATACTAGAGTTTAATATTTAATTTGTTCATTTGAGGTAAAATTTCTGTACAACGAAATGTACAAGTTCTAGTCCTCCTGCCTTCTCCTTTTGTGAGTGTGTGTGTGTGTGTGGGGGGGGGGGGATAGAATCTGGGACCTTGCAAATACTAGGCTACTGCTCTATCACTGAATTACAACCTCAGCCATCTCCTTAGATTTTAAATAAAAAGAATAGAACTTTTAAAAATGAAGTAAGTCTTAGTGCACTTGAATGTCTTTCTGGGTACTTCAAATTACAGATTTTGTATGGATTCGGGTATGTTTTTCAATTACTTGGTACTACCAAAATGGTAAAAGCAGTTTTGTTATTCTTCAGTGATACCAGAGAAAAGTAGACCCCTGTTAACTTCAAACTTTTAGGAAATCAATACAGTTGTTGCTTTAACAATAAACCATTGGGAATGATGGCAATTAATAATTATTTCTGAAAATGCTTGCCTGTAAAATTCTTGTGCTTTGAAAGAACCCTGGGGGACATGTAAGAGTTAACTACTATTTCCTGCTGGTACTTCATTAATTTCCCTTGTACTTATTTTAGATTTCAACAGTTTTATATAGGACCTATTGGTTTGCTCTAGCATTGTTGGATTTCAGTTTTATCTTATACAGTTTTACTTGTATAGACAATTCAAAGCTAATTTTAAGTACACTTTTTCCCCCAAGGAGATGAAGCCTTATCTAAATCAGTGCCTGTCACAATGGATGATGATGACGACGACAATGATCCTGAGAATAGGTATGATTCCATCCGTAAGGAACTTAAGATTATAACACACCCTAGGCATGGGCGCAAACAGCAACAACGCAACAACAACCAGGTTATAAAAACCAGGAGTTCCTGCCTTAGAAAGACTCGAGCACAGTCTTCTTGCAAGTCTGAAAGAAAGGCCAGAAAATGGGTTAAAGCTCAGAAACCTTAAGAGAAAGTAAATATCAATATTAACACACCTAGCATAGGGTGTGTTATAAACAAAGAACTGTCAATTTATGTTTCCATGTAAACTGTGATAATTTTTTGAGACTTTCAATTTTAACAAATTAATTTTAATGCAAGTAAATTATAATAAATGACAACAGATATCTCTCTTTGATTATTGTTTTGTCATTCAACATGGTAGTCTTATTTATGAAGACCTGTGAAGAATAAATAAAGATGGTTCATATATTTAAGATTAGGAAATTGCTTGCAAACTATCAGTTGATAAGTTATCTAGACAGATTCACATTCTAATCTTTATTTCCCAAATAAAATGGATGTAGGTAATAGAAGATTATTAACTTCACTAAGACTTAAACAATTGGTTTAAATGTAAACTGCAAAGCCTGTCTAGTTTTAATCTAAGGAATGGCTGAGAGAAGGAAAGAAAGATACCCCTATCACAGCATGTCAACATGGCTCTATATGCGGTTCAATCATTTCCAGTCCTTTAGGATAGTCGTAACACTCAATGAGAACATAGCGTGAAATGTATAGTGGATGGACAGCTTCTAATCTTTTAATAATTCTATGATCTCAGGCTGGTGACTTTAACTTCTTTTCTCA
>JADRCD010038019.1:0-13006 GCA_019843815.1 Montemys delectorum | reverse complement strand
TAAATATTGAACTGACAGCACTGATGAGTTTTCTGAACAATTAACATGGTATTTATGTATATCTATTTTGATTTTCAATAATATGTCAGCAATAATTTCTTTTAGTTTTCATCTTATAGGTTTGGTAATATTTTCTCATTTTTATCATTAAGAATTTAACTGTAGGGCTGGAGAGATACTTCAGTGGTTATGAGCCCTGACTGCTCTTCCAGAAGTCCTGAGTTCAATTCCCAGAAACTACATGGTGGTTCACAACCATCTGTAATGGGATCTGATGCCCTCTTCTGGTGTGTCTGAAGACAGTTATAATGTGTACTCATACATAAAATAAACTCTTAAAAAAGAATTAAACTGTAAGTGGCATTTTTAGAATTTCTGTTTCAGATTACTTATTGGTGATTCATTTGTTTGTTTGTAGTTTTTGAGGATTCATATAAAGAAAATGCCTGTGGAGATTTGAGAGTAGACATGATAGAATTTGGTTGCCATGGCTTCAAGTATGCATATGCACATCATCACTTATCAATTTATATGCTTTAGATAGGTTCATTTGTTGTATGTCAAATATGGGATATGCGTATTCTCCTCAAGTAGGTACTCAATACTCAGGTATATACTATATATACACTCAATATAATATATTCAGTTATTGATATATTTGATCTTCAGGTATCTACTCAGGTATATAGACACTGTAGGTGACACAAAAGTTTCTTAGATAAGTCACAGGTAAGGAATGAAAAGACTGACTACTCTGGAAAACTCCAGCTACTTTAATCTCCTGTGATCCTTAACTGTTCAGTTCAGAGCCTTCTTATTGGAGAGTTCCTTCTTCCTACATGATGGCAATGAAATGTTCTCAGTATTTTTATTTACTCATTTCTAATCTATATGCTATTAATTATTTTTCTTATCTCACTGTCTTAACTTAAAGTTTACTACAAGGCAGAAGTCCTGATTCCCGGGATCAGTGCCACTGTTAGAATGAGAACTTCTGCCTCATATTACAAATTCTAGTAAGGATAGTTAGCTAAGAAAATATTGCTGTCAGGCACTGCCTTTAATCCCAGCACTTGGGAGGCAGAGGCAGGCGGATTTCTGAGTTCGAGGCCAGCCTGGTCTACAGAGTGAGTTCCAGGACAGCCAGGGCTATACAGAGAAACCCTGTCTCAAAAAACCAAAGAAATAAAAAAATAAAAAGTTAAAAAAAATATTGCTGAGAGGATTTTGCTGCCATTATGTAGAAAGGCGGAACTGTCTAAGGTCAAGCCCTCATTTTACTGCCTCTGTTGCTTTTGTCTTTTCTGGGCTTTGTTCTCTTCTTACTCCCCCCCCCCAACCATCAGATTGAATATTTAATCAAGCCCACTTATTGAATTACTAATTATACTTTCAAGTTCTGTTAGCTAGTTTAGGATTTAGATTGTGCATCATTAACTAATCATAGGATTGTTGTCTTCTTTCAGCACAATAAAAATGTTATTCCACACTCTTCCCACATAATACTTTTCCCTACTTGAAGAGAAATTTATGGACATCTTTATTCCTGTTTCTTTTACATAAACTATTTGTTCTATTTGTTCTCTTCTGACTTTTACATTTCCCTCTTTCTCAAAAGTTTTCAGTAAGTTCTTTAAGATATTGTTTAGTGTACTTTTCTTCTGTCTTGTGATTCTGGTTTTTTTGTTTTTCAGTTTACTCTGGGTTTAGAATTTTCATCAAATCTGGACAAATAAAATTGTAATTGTTTCATTATCATTCTATGCTAAGTCAACCATCTGTTTAACTCCTGGGTCAATTTGATCGACCACTTTTTCTTCTCACTGTGAGGTTATTTTTTACATGTCTTTATATACCTGATCATCTTTTTTTTAAAATTTTTCCTGATCATCTTTTTATTGGGTGCCAGACATTTTAAGTTTTACCCTTTTCAGTACTAGATAGTTTTGTTTTCCTAGACATACTCTTTTTTTATTAGATATTTTCTTTATTTACATGTCATATGATTTCTCCTTTCCCAGTTTCCCCTCAAAAACAAAACAAAACAAAACAAAACAAGACAAAACAAAACTCCACCCTCTCCCACTTATTGGCCCTGGCATTCCCCTACACTGGGGCACAGAACCTTCACAGGGCCAAGGGCCTCTCCTCCCATTGATGACTGACTTTGCAATCCTCTACTATACACATGCTGCCAGAGCAATCAGTCCCACCATGTGTACTCCTTGGTTGGTGGTTGAGTCCCTGGGAGCTCTGAGGGTACTAGTTAGTTCATAATGTTATTCGTCCTAAGGGGCTGCAAACCCTTCAGCTCCTTGAGTCCTTTCTCTACCTCCTTCATTGGGGACCATGTACTCAGTTCAATGGATGGCTGTGAGCCTCTACTTCTGTATTAGTCAGGTACTGTCAGAGCCTCTCAGGGGACAGCTATATCAAGCTGGCTTGTCCTTCCTTCAGTCCCTGTTCCATAGTTAGTCTCTGCAACTCCTTCCATGGGTATTTTCGTCCCCCTTTTAAGAAGGAATGAAATGTCCTCCGGTAGAACTATGTCCAATTTCCGGAGTGGTTGTACCAGCTTGCAATCCCACCAGCAGTGAAGTAGTGTTCCTCTTTCTCCACAACCTCTCCAGCATCTGCTGTCACCTGAGTCTTTTATCCTAGCCAATCTGACTGGTGTGAGGTGGAATCTCAGGGTTGTTTTGATTTGCATTTCCCTGATGACTAAGGATGTTGAACATTTCTTTAGATGCTTCTCAGCCATTTGGTGTTCACCAGTTGAGAATTCTTTGTTTAGCTCTATGCCCCATTTTTTAATAGGGTTGTTTGGTTCTCTGGAGTCCAACTTGTTGAGTTCTTAGTATACATTGGATATTAGCCCTCTATCAGGTATAGGATTGGTAAAGATCTTTTCCCAATTTGTTGGTTGCCATTTTGTCCTATTGACAGTGCTAGAGATACTCTTGAGATTTGCTCTGAAGTGCATTTTAACAACTTCAAAACCATTTCACACATGTAAGTCTTTAAGATCTTTTAGGGTCACCAAAGCTATGATTATTCTAGAGGTGATTATTCAATAGCAGTGAGGAAAGCTCCTTGAATACTGTACCAGCCTGGCTAGTAGAAACAAGGACCATTTCTGTACCCGAGCCCCAAGTGATATTCCCATTAGTCCTTTTGGGTAGTTCTTTCCACAATTTGATACTATCTCACATACATACACAAATCTCTACTTTGTGGATGATTTAAATCCCTCTGCATCCCTCTGTATCCTCCTAAAGTTCTCTCTCGGTTTAGAGCCATTATATAGCCCTAGTTACTCTTCTAGAATCAACTGATCAATTCAGAGACTTGACCTCAGAGAGTTCCATCTTCCTACATGATGGCAACAAAACTCTTTCAAGAAAGTAAGCTGGGGAAATCACAGGGTTCATCTCCTTTGATTCCTGCCTCAGGAATTTCTGTTCCTTTAAAAAAAATGGCTTATACATGCTCCCTGGCTGGTGGTTCAGTCTCTGTGAGCCCCTGTGGGTTCAGGCTAGCTGATTATATAGGTTTTGTGGTTTCCTTGACCCCTCTGGCTCCTACAATCCTTTCTCCCCACCACCCACAGGATTTCCCAAGGTCTGCCTAATGTTTGGCTGTGAGTCTCTCCACCTATTTCCATCAGTTGCTGGGTGAAGCCCCTCTGCTGATGATTAGGCTAGGCTCCTGTCTGCAAGTGTAGCAGAATATCATTAACAGTGTCAGGGGTGGGCTTCCTCTCACAGCATGGGACTCAGGCTGGGCCACTCTTTGGTCAGCCACTCCCTCTTTACTACAGCACATCTTGTAGGCAGGACAAATTGTAAGTCAAAGGTTTTGTGGCTGAGTTGGTGTCACAGTCCCTTCATTGGAAGTCTTGCCTGGTTACAGGAGATGGCTGCTTCAGGCTCTATATTTCCCATTGCTAGGAGTCTTAGCTAGGGTAACCCTCACAGATTCCTGGGAATTTGCATTGCCGTAGGTTTCTAGTTTCATGCAGAGATGCACCTCCACCATTCCAGTTGTGTCTCCCAGTACTCTCTCTATCTTTCCCAAACTTGATCCTCCCCTGTTCCTATTCCCATCCTCACCCTCATCCACTCTCCTTTCCCCATCCACCCATGATTTCTATTCTATTTCTCCTTTTCAATGAAGTTCACACATTCCCCTTTGATCCCTCCTTGTTACTTAGTTTCTTTGGGTCTGTAGATTATAGCATGGTTATCTTTTACTTTACAGCTAATATCCTCTTATAAATGAATGCTTACCATGTCTGTCTGTCTTACTGGGTCTGGGTTTCCTTACTCAGGATGATCTTTTACAATTCCCTAGCCTCAATAGGAAAAGATGCATCTAGTCTTACTTCTATTTGATATGCCAGGGTTGGTTCATATCCATGGGAGGCCTCCCATTTTCTGAAGAGAAACTGAGGAGTGGATAGAGGGGAGAAGGAAAGACTGGTAGGAGAGGAAGGAAGGGAAACTGCAGCCATGATGATAATGGACTGAACCTCTGAATTATAAGCCAGCCCCCAATTAAATGTTTGCCTTTTAAGACTTGCCATGGTCATGTGTCTCTTCACAGCTCTGAAACCCTAAGACATGGATTGTTACAGTTTTCTATAGTTCTTTTAAAGCAGAAATCATCTTTTTTTCTGCTAGTTCTTTGTATAGATGATATTCTTTCAATATTATATTGTCCTATTTTATTTGTGCTGCTGTTATTCTGAGTTTTGTGGTTATTTTTTAAAGTAAAATAGTATTTTAATGAATGCTTTCGCACTGTGTGCTTCCCTATCAAGGATTCATGAAAAAGGTACCCAAAAGATATCTTTTACTCTAGAAAGATGCTTTACTCGAAATCTTGCCCATAACTGTGTGTCTGTGGATGTGCAGTCTCAGAAAAAAATATATAAATGTTGATTAAAAGAACCTGTATATGTGAAGGCTCAGGCTATAGAGTTGTGCTCACTTTCTGGTCAAGGAGGTCTCACTTGGTTTCTGATTGTCTTAAGACCAGTGAACCCTCAAAGAACGTGAGGAGTCATTAGTTCAGGGTGTTCAGAAACATAATTTTCCACTCCCGTTTTGTAGATGAAGATCTCAGAAAATTCTTAGCCCTAAGCTGAGACTTGTGTATCTCTTAGCTCATCTCCTGGCCATTCTGGTTACATGCACCCCAGCTCTCCTCCCTACACGTGAATATGTTAGTACGGCAGTGAGGACTGCACTGGGAATATTTTGGAGACATTGTTACCCACTGACTGCCATTTAATTCAGAACGGTTACTCTACTTCTTGTTTGTGAGTAATTTAAATACTGGATTCTGGCATAGGAGCAGATGAGCGAGGCCAAGTGGCTTAAAAAACCTGGACATTAGGGAAAATTGAGTTAGGGACATTTCTTGGGAGTTAATCTAGAAAGTAGAGGTTCTTGAGAGAGGATTCTTTTTTATTTTTATTTTTTTATTTATATTAGATATTTTCTTTATTTATATGTAAAATTTTCCTTTCCCAGGTTCCCCTCCAAAAAACAAACACACAAACAAAAACAACAAGAACAAACCCCTTTTGCCTCCCCCCTCCCCATGCCTGCCACTCCACCCTCTCCCACTTATTGGCCCTGGCATTCCCCTACACTGGGGCACAGAACCTTCACAGGGCCAAGGGCCTCTCCTCCTATTGATGATCGAATTTGCAATCCTCTACTATACACATGCTGCCAGAACATTCAGTCCCACCCTGTATAGTCCTTGGTTGGTGGTTGGGTCCCTGGGAGCTCTGAGGAGAGAGGATTCTTAAAATCCTTCCTTCCCATCTATTACTTAATGATGCCATAATTGTCAATAAAAGATGTATATTTGAGGTATACCAGTATGCTATTTTGATATATGCATACATTGTGAAATAATTACCACAGTCAAGCTAATTATTATATCCAGCCCCTCAGCTCCTTTTGTGTATGTGAGAAGATGAAGATCAACTCTCCTAACACGTTCGAAGTATACGTTATCAATTATAATGACTATGCTGTACATTCAACATCCAGAACTTACTGAAACTGTGAAGCTTGTTATTTTATCCAAAAAAACAACAAACAAACCAACCAACTCCTAACCCTTGCCTCCCGCCAAATACCTCTATTTCCACACTTCCACTGTGTTTTCTTTCTCTAAACTCTAGCTGCAGAGTGAAATCGTGCAACCAGGAGCTGCCATGTGCTGTCTGGCTTATTTCACTTAGCATGCCTTCCAGGTTCCTCTATGTTATCACAAACACTAGGATTTCCTTCCTTGCAAACACCTAATATTCCAACATACACACATTTTCTTATCCATCCATCTGTTGATGGACACATATGTGGTTTCCATATCTTGATTTTATGGATAGTGCTACAAGGAGCGTGACAGTATAGATGTCTGTCTAACATACAGCTTTCATCTCCTCTGGATATATACCCAGAAGTGGTATTGTTGGATTGTATGGTAGTTCTAATTTCTTCTTCTGGCTCTTTGAAACGACTCTTGGAAATTTTGAGGATTGTTTAGTTTTATCGGCTCTTGAATTTCTTATTAATGGAATAGTACCCTTGTTTGTCTATTTTTTCACTTTATATTTTGTCGGAGATATTCATCCATATTCTTGTGTGAAGGTTTGTTTTCTGTTAATGTTGTGTAGAGTTTGATTCATAGAGCATAGTTTGGTTATCCATTCTTTGACTAATGAATACTTGAGTTGATCTTAGTGTGAAGCTATTATAAATAAAGGTGCTATGAATATTCTTGCTGCAAGTTTTAGGGAAAAATACACACTGATTATTTTTACAACCTCCAAGGGCACATTGGGGCCTGTGTAGAGTCCCCAACAACTACCCTAATTCTTTATGGTCACAAAACAGCCTTGGAGGTTTTAATATTAATCCCTGTCTTTTTTTTTTCATATGAATGGGATAAATGACACTAGGAGATCTTCAAAATATGCCAGAGAAACTGGCTGAACTTATTGTTGACAATACTGACTTATTGTTACAATGTGAAAAGGAAATGCTTGATTTTCTTCAGTTGAACCAGACCAACAGTGAACTGGACCAGATGCAAATAGTCATCAACATGATTATGTGTTCTCGGCAGGCAGATAACCTTGTTGTGGTAAGGAGTGGAACCTGGTTATGACTGTTTTCCAACTTGAGGATGCAAAGCCCTCAGGGCTGAGTCTACAGCAGCTGAGTCTTCAGAATGTGTCCCACACTTATTCATATGTTATCCTCCTCTTTTTTCCACTATACTTTTGTGATAGTTTCTAAGACTAGTAGCGTGCTAGCTTAAATGTAAAAGATAGGCTGTGAATGTGCTTTGGAGAATGGGCGTTGGGGCCACATTTGGGCTTTCCTGGTGAAAGACTACTTTCCCTAAGGACTTTGGTAGACTTGATGGTAGAGTGGAAACAGCTTGCTAAGTCTTGGGCTAACAGCTCTGATTTCATCACCATATTTCACTGTGGGCTAGAAATCGGGCTATGGTAGATTCTTGGCTCAGAGAAACATCCCAGCCCCTGGAATAGTCTCTCAATCATTCAAATTTGTCTTACGGCTTACCCAACCACCAATCAAGGGCTATACAGGGTGGGACTGAATGTTCTGGCAGCATGTGTATAGTAGAGGATTGCAAATTCAATCATCAGTAGGAGGAAAGGACCTCGGCCTTGTGAAGGTTCTGTGCCCCAGTGTAGGGGAATGCCAGGGCCAATAAGTGGGAGAGGGTGGGGTGGCAGGCATGGGGAGGGGGGAGGCAAAAGGAGTTTGTTCTTGTTGTTTTTGTTTGTTTGTTTGTTTTTAGGAGGGGAACCTGGGAAAGGGAAAATTTACATGTAAATAAAGAAAGTATCTAATAAAAAAAATATGGACAAGGCTCCAAACAACCTAACTTTGTGTGTATGTATCTCTTTCTTCACCCCTGCTTAAGTCTCCCATTGATTTTTTTTTTGCATGTGTGTGTATTCACAAGAGTGTGGGCACATGTGCATGTGCAGGCCAGAGATGTTAGGTATTGTTCTTTATCACTCTTTTCCAAGATAGACTCCTTTGCTGAGTCTGAAGCTCACTGATTTGGCTGGTCTCTCTAGCCAGCTTGTCCCAGAAATTCTGCCTCTACCTCTGGAACACTGGGATTCTAAGCAGGCCTCCATGCCCACCCAACTTTTTGTCTGGCTGCTGGGGATCTAAAATGTGGTCAGCATGTTTTGGTGGAAAGTGCTTTCTACAACCGGGCCATCAAACCTTTGCTTCCTCTTCTCAGCCCTTTCTTTCAGGAGTATGTGAGAACTCAAGAATCAATGCTTATGTACATTTTTATAATTAATATTTATAATTTTGTTTTCAGTGATACAAAAGCAATAGTGTAGCCATCTCACCCTTACCACAGCACCATTTTTGATCCTGTAGAAGCATGGACTCCTTGTAACAGTAAGCATATAAAGGTACTAAAATCAGGAAGGTGAAGAGGCAGAAATCTTCCATTCAGTTCCCTGCTTCATAGAAGAAATCTGTGCTATATATATTGTCTAGAAGGGATTAAATAAAATTAGGGTTACTGGGGAAACATTATTTTTATAAACTCTTTTTTTATTTTTTATTTTTAAAAGAATATTTTATTTTAATTGGGGTATTTGTATATATTTGTGTGTGTGATTTGTGTATGTGTGTGTGTTCATCCATGAAAGATAGCCAAGGGAATTGGAAATTGGAACCCCTAGAGCTAGAGTTACAGATGTTTGTGAACCACCCTCACTTGGGTGCTGGGAACCAAACTAGGGTCCTCTGAACAAACATTTCTTAACCACTGAGCAATCTCTTTAGCCCCGTTTTATAAAATCTTAATTGAAAATATTCTCATAGAATACATGTTACTTGAGAGAGAAGAGTAGGGGTAAGACTGGCAGTCTTTTGTGTACAAAAAGTGCCAACACTTACCTTTAAACAAGAGCCCTAGACTTTGTGGGAACAAAATGCTAAGGTTGTGGAGGAAGTGGGTAGGGATACACTTCCTTGTATTAACCTGTTTCCAGTGGATAAGCTATGCTATGGTTACTCATGGACCCCATGTGCAGTGGTAGACTTGCAGTGGGAATTCCCATGGTGAACATATATACAATGAAATACATATTGGAATTGCAAATCTCAGTGTTACAGTGTAAGCACATTTTTAGCTCCCATGGACATTAGTTTGGAAGACTACAGCACTCAGAGGTCTTAGTCCTCTCATATCTGTACCACGAAGAGCATCCACTCTCAGAGTACCAGTCTTCACTTGGTATTACAGGCACGCAGGCTTGAATCATAATGAAAAGCTCAGTGCAGCCTGCTTTCTGAACATCAAGATAAAACTTCACATATGCTTCCCTCTAACAATGTCTCAGTTAATGTAGCTTTAGGACCATGGGGAATTTAATATATTAGAATTCGTAAAGTAGTGTATGGCTTGTGTGTTTCCATGATTTGATATTCATTTAAAACCTTGAAAGTACTCACATGGATTTAATTGCTCAAATCACATTTCTGGGAGACAGACAGACATGGAAGAAGGGTACCCAGACCCAAAGGTATCTTTTTATGAATGTTCAGTAACTACTTTCTCTTGTCCACCAATCCTCTGCTGTTTGCGTTATAACTTAATGAATGCATAAGACCTTTCTATTTACTGTCTTCAGCAGCTTGAGCTATCCATGTGGCTTCTTTCCCTGGAGGAATTTCACAGATAAATTATTGCATAGAATTACATAAAATAAATTTAAACTGAATAGGGTGAGTAGCAGGCAGGCTAGTTTTTCTGAGTGTTTCTGTGGAGTTAATCCCTAGTGAAGAGGGGGAAAAAAATCACTGCATATAAATGAGATATCTCTGCTGTCTAATCCAGCTGATAAATGATTCCATCTGCTGGAAAGGAATTCTCAATGCCCTTGACACTTGTCCCACCCAGTTACCAGAATAGCCATTCTCCATTACTTACCAGCTTTCATGTGAAAGGATTGGGATTGGGTGACAGGCTGCTATTTTCCTTCATTGGTAGAAGGTTGTAGCTGATAGACTTATACTATAAATCTGGTTCTTTGTATAGCCACACGGTCCATATTTTTAGACACCAATCACATTAGGGCTCAATCTGTGGTCTAAATAAGTGTTCTCAAACTTGGCTGCACATCAGAATTCTCTGTGGAGCTTAAAAAAAAATGCCTAGCCTATTCCTCAACTCTCAGGTCATTCTGAAGAAGGGCTAACTTTGGAAAACAGTGGCCTAAATCTCAAATAAGCACTTTCTCAACTTTGTGTGAATATGAATCCCCTAAAAGTCTCTCCAAAAAAAAAATGTAGATGCTGAGTCTGAGTGTGGCTCGAGATTCTGCTGGTCTAATCAGGCTCTCAGGTGATGCACACACTGCTGATCAAACATCACATTTGTGTAGTTCTGAGTTCTCTCATTATCACTATAATCTAGCCCAATGATCTGAAAAAACAAAAAAGGAACACCTTTTCTTAAGGCTATTGGCATCCTTTCTTTAAATCCTCCCTTACAACAAAGCTTTGGGTGTACAAAGAGCTTATCTGTGCTTGTTCCAAGGGTGAAAGGACAAGGCTATTCCACAAAGCTAACCAAGCAGGATCACAGCATGCACCTCCTTTGTTAATATTCTCCCATGAACACTCATTCCTTTCTGTCTGAAGCCAATTCTTCTATGTAACAAGATGTCTAATCCTTAATTTACTGTCTTTATGGAAGCCCATTCAGGGTCCAAATTTGAGGAAGTTGTTAGTTTGTTTATGTTATTGTAAATAGCTAGCTTTAATGCTCATATTCTCTTGTAGCCAAAATGTCTCAGCCCAAACCCTAGGCACATACTATCTGATTCCAGCCCACTTTTCAATGAACTCAGAAGAGATAACAGCGCTTGTTTGTCCAGGTTCATGAATGAAAGTGAAAGTTCAACTCACTCCTTCACATTCACTGTTGGCAGCCTTATTGAAGCATACATTGTTTGATATTCTCTTTTAAAAAACTTTATTTTTTTATTAGCACTGGTGTTTTATCTACAGGTATGTCTGTGTAATGGTATTCGATCCCCTGCAACTGGAGTTACAGACAGTTGTGAGCTTGGGTGCTGGGAATTGAACTCCTGACCTCTGAAAGAGCAGCTTAACTGCTTAACCATCTCTCCAGTTCCTTGTCATCTCTTAAAACATAAATTCCATAAATTCCTGGTCTGTCTCATCACCACTGCAGTCCTACAGTGATTGTTAGCACATAGCATTTGCCTACAGAATTATTTCATAAAGGAAATCTACCAATCTTCTAATTTCTTTTAGTTCAAATCACACTGACCTGGACCTTTCCTGGATTAGATCCTCTTAGTCACATCAGTATCAGCACTCTGGATTTCCAGGCTCTTTTCCTGAGTTGTGTTTTTTAGCAGCTAAACTATACACATCCGCAGTTTGCAAGACTGTGAGTTGGATAACCGAAAATGAAAGACACTGCCATATATATGGTGATTAAAGCAACCTGGATGGATAAAATTGCCCAGGAGGGGAGGATTGAGATGATGACCAAGTTTGATCCTTATGAACTCCCTGTTTAGAGAAGAAAATGATTTTCCTCCTTAAGGTGCCCCATTGCCATATATGCAAACCTGTACAATGAGACTGTCAAAAATTCCTTCAAGTCAAAGAATGACCCTTACTATTCTGCAAAGTACTTTTTGACATCATTGACCAGCTTCTCAGTGGCCTCTTTACATAAAGATATTACAGATAAAAATGACTCCAACATTTATTTGGGTATATCATGTTAAGACCACTAGTCCTAATGAAGTAAAACTCATGGAGGAAAGGGTAAAATCAAATTCCAAGGATTTGCTTTTAATGATTTCTTTTGGGGGCTCTATTATTCTGACATCTATGGGGGTATGAAACTAAAATCATCACTATATGTTTTTAAGCAGTGAACACAGAGATCGAGAAATTAGAAGCCATTCTAAGACAATAGAAAAATACTGTTGATATTTTTGGAAACTTGAAGCATTTGATTTTTTTCACCAGGACTTATAATTTCTGAAGAGACCATTTGAGGAGAGTTTCAAAGCAGCCTTGGCTCATCATAAATGAAATAAAGTATTAAGATTCTTGAAAATTGAGTATAAAGGTAGTGTATGCTCCTTGCTTAGTTTAGCTGTCATTACCTAGGCTCTATGTGAGGTTTCCAGCAAGTCCCAAGGGGAAGCAAAACAAAATGTAATTGTGGTATGTTGGTTCTCAGGATGGTGCCCAGTGAGAGTGACCTTCTAATAGCTACAACTGTGTATGAGCCTCTTCCCATTTCGCAAGCTACATTTATTCGGAGGCCTCTAACAAATAGGTAGAGAGAAATGATGTTATGATAGAAAACTGTGGCTTCTTTCTCAAATACTCTTGCTGTGATTGTTCATCCAGGGGAAAAATAACTGTTAAGCCAAAAGGTCACCCTGTAGAGAATCATATGGCAAGGGATCAAGTTGAGTTTTCACAGAAGTCCCAACCCATGGCCTTACTATTACCTCATCAAAGAATTCTATGGCCAGAAACCTCTGGCTTAGCAATACTGGGATGGTGATTCACCCAAACCTACAGTAATAATAAGTAGCTGCTATTTTAAACTGGTAAGTTATGCAGTGTGCTGATATAAAGCAATAGATAATAAATGCAGTTCTACTCATACATGGCATTGTATTAGATTTTTCACAGTCAACTGTACAATTCTCAATTATTCCAGCAGAAAATCTACTAGCTCTCATTATCTGCACTACGTACATATAGCAATTACTCAACAGTGCTTGAAGGTGCATGCACTATTCTTTTTTTACATGTCCCACAGTCTAAATTCAGGGCATATTCAAATAATCCTTTAAAAATATATATATATATACACACACATATGTGTGTGTGTGTGTGTGTGTGTGTGT
>JADRCD010038017.1:0-10115 GCA_019843815.1 Montemys delectorum | reverse complement strand
CTTGTTGATTTTCTCAAAGAGGCAGCTCTTGGCTTGGTTGATTCTTTATATAGTTCTTTTTGTTTCTACTTGGTTAGTTTCAGCCCAGAGTTTGATTATTTCCTGCATCTTGGGTGTATTTGCTTCTTTTTGTTCTGGAGTTTGCAGATGTGCTGTCAAGCTGTTAGTGTATGCTCTCTCCAGTTTCTCTTTGGAGGCACTCAGAGTTATGATTTTTCCTCTTAGCACTGCTCCCATTGCATCCCATAAGTTTGGGTATGTTGTGGCTTCATTTTCATTGAATTCCAAAAAGTCTTTAATTTCTTTCTTTATTTCTTCCTTGAGCAAGTTATCATTGAGTATAGTGTTGTTCAGCTTCCACATGTAGGTGGGCTTTCTATTGTTTTTTGTTGTTATTGAAGGCCAGTGCTAGGCCATGGTGATCTGATAGGATGCATGAGATTATTTCAATCTTCTTGTTTCTGTTGAGGCCTGTTTTGTGACTGATTATATGGTCAATTTTGGTGAAGTGCTGAGAAGAAGGTGTATTCTTTGTTTTAGGATAAAATGTTCTACAGATATCTGTTAAATCTATTTGGTTCATAACTTCTATTAATTTCACTGTGTCTCTTTTTAGTTTCTGTTTCTGTGATCTGTCCATTAATGAGATGGGGTGGTGAAGTCTCCCACTATTGTTGAGTGCAGTACAATGTGTGCTTTATCTTTAATAAAGTTTCTTTTACGAATGTGGGTGCCCTTGCATTTGGAGCATAGATGTTCAGAATTCAGAGTTCTTGCTAGATTTTTCCTTTGATGAGTATGAAGTGTCTTTCCTTATCCTTTTTGATATCTTTTGGTTGAACATTGATTTTGTTTGCTATTAGAATGGCTATTCCAGCTTGTTTCTTGGTACCATTTGCTTTGAAAATTGTTTTCCAGACCTTTACTCTGAGGTAGTGTCTGTTTTTGTTACTGAGGTAGGTTTCCTGTATATAGCAAAATGTTGGTTCCTGTTTATGTATCCAGTCTGTTACTCTATGTTTTTTTATTGGAGAATTGAGTCCATTGATATTCAGAGATATTAAGGAAAAGTGATTTTTGCTTCCTGTTATTTTTGTTATTAGAGGTTGAATTATGTTTATGTAGCTATCTTCCTTTTGGTTTGTTAAAAGAAGATTATTTGCTTTTTCTAGGGTGTAGTTTCCCTCCTTGTGTTGGAGTTTTCCATTTATTATCCTTTGAAGGACTGGATTTGTGGAAAGCTATTGTGTAAATTTGGTTTTGTCATAGACTATCTTAGTTTCTCCATCTATGGTAATTGAGAATTTTGCTGGGTATAGTAGGCTGAGCCAGTATTTGTATTCTCTTAGGGTCTGCATTACATCTGCCTGGGATGTTCTGGCTTTCATAGTCTTTGGTGGGAAATCTCTTGTGTAATTCTGTTAGGTCTGCCTTTATATGTTACTTGACCATTTCTCTTACTGCTTTTAATATTCTTTCTTTTTGTGTGTGTACATTTGGTGTTTTGATTATTATATGCCAGGAGGAATTTGTTTTATGGTCCAATATATTTGGAGTTCTGTATGCTTCTTGTATATTCATGGGCATCTCTTTCTTTAGGTTAGGGAAGTTTTCTTCTATAATTTTGTTGAAGTTATTTACTGGCCCTTTATGTTGGGAATCTTCACTGTCTTCTATACCTATTATTCTTAGGGTTGAAGTTCACATTGTGGCCTGGATTTCCCAGATGTTTTGGGTTAGGAGCTTTTTGCATTTTGTGTTTTCTTTGACTATTGTGTCAATGTTTCTAGGGTATCTTGTGCACCTGATATTCTTTCTTCTATCTCTTGTATTCTATTGGTGATGCTTGCATCTATGACTCTTAATCTCTTTCTATCTTCAGAATTGTCTCCATTTGTGATTTCTTTATTGTTTCTAGTTCCATTTTTAGATCAATTGAATGGTTTTGTTCAATTTTTCACCTGTTTGGTTGTATTTTCTTGTAATTTCTTTTCTTGTTAAAAGTTTTGTTTATTTTATGTGAATAGCCTGTTGCTCTCTTCAGACACACCAGGAGAGGGCCTCAGATATCATTACAGATGATTGTGAGCCACCATGTAGTTGCTGGAAATTGAACTCCAGACCTCTGGAAGAGCAGTCAGTGCTCTTAACTGCTAAACCATCTCTCTAGCTCCTTTCCTGTAATACTTTAAAGGATTTTTGCGTTTTCTCTTTAAGTGCTTATAACTTTTTTCCTGTGTTCTCCTGTATTTCTTTAAGGAAGTTATTTATGTCCTTCTTAAAGTCATCTATCAGCATCATTTGATGTGATTTTACATCCAAATCTTGCTTTTCTGATGTGTTGGAGTATCCAGGACTTGCTCTCGTGGGAAAACTAGGTTCTGTTGATGCCAAGTAGTCTTAGTTTCTGTTAGTAAGGTTCTTGTGCTTGCCTTTTACCATCTGGTTATCTCTGGTGTTAGTTGATATTGCTGTCTCTGGCTGGAGCTTGACCTCATGTTGGTCTGTAATCCTGTGACAGCACTCCTGGCAAGACCAGCTCTCTCCTGGGCATGGTTTGGGTGTGGAGAGCTGTAGAACAGCCTTAGGTCCCAGAAGAATCCTCTCTCAGTTGCTCCAGTGTTTGTGTCCCCTGTGTGCTCCTAGCTGGTAAGTTTGGACAGTTATATGGCTTTGTCCAGTTATTGGAGAGAAAGAAGCAATTTCACATCTGAGCTCAGGAGTGAGAGCACTCCTGGGAGACCAGATCTCTCCTGTCAAGACCTGTGTATAGAAGGTTGTGGAACAGCCCCAGCTCCTAGGTTCAGATGGTGACAAGAAGGATCCTGTCCCAGCTGCTCCACTGTTCCTTTGCCCCATGCATTTCTGTCCTGTCCTGCTTGGGACAGTTATTAGAGATAAAGCAGCAATCTCACTTCTGTGCTTAGGAGTAAGAGCACTCCTGGGAGACCAGCTCTCTCCTGTTGGGACCTGTGTACAGAGGCTCATCTCCAAATTCTTAACTCAGAATGCCTCCTGTATAAAGGAAATATGGGGACAGAGTGTAGAGCAGAGTCTGAAGGAAAGGCCATCCAGAGACTGACCCACCTGGGGATCCATCACATATACAGACACCAAACACTGACAATATTGCTGATGTCAAGAAGTGCTTGCTGACAGGAGCCTGTTACAGCTGTCTCCTGAGAGGCTCTGCCAGAGCCTGACAAATACAGAGGTGGATGCTCACACCAAACCATTGGACTAAGCACAGGGACCCCAGAGGAATTAGACAAAGTACTTAAGGAGTTAAAGGGGTTTGCAGCCTCATAGGAAGAACAACAATATTAATCAACCAGACTCTCCCCTGAGCTCCAGGGACTAAACCACCAACCAAAGAGTACATATGGAAGGACCCATGGCTCCAGCCGCATATGTAGAAGAGAATGGCATTCTCTGGCATCAATAGGACAAGAAGCCCTTGTTCCTGTGAAGGCTTAACCCCCCAGCATAGGGGACTGCCAGGGTGGTGAGGTCGGAGTGGTTGGATGAGAGAGGGGCACTCTCATAGAAGCAGAGGGAGGGAGGATGGGATAGAGGATTTCCAGATGGGAAACCAGGAAATGGGATAACATTTGAAATGTAAATACATAAAATATCTAATAAAAATAAATAAATAAACAAAAAGGAAACCCCAAGGTAACCAGCAGACCCTGTGATTCATTAGGAAGATTTCAGCACCTACCATAGCTGAGGCTTGTTAGCGAAAGTGTGCAATGCAAAATTGCTGAGGAGAAAAGGCACATGGAAGAAGTCTGAAGGAAATAAATGCAAAGTTCTGAGCATCTTTTATGGGAGTCTTGATGGGACAGGCTTAATTCCTTTAACATCAAATTATGGCAATATTTATGAAATGTTTCCTATCAGGAAAGCTCTTTAGAGACTCAGCACCCAAAGTTGCTATTGGAAGTGGGTCACATAGGTATTACTTGCCTAGCACAAGCCAAATTCTAGACTCATGGAAAATAATTAGCATAAACTACATTTTTAGGCACTGTGGATATTCTTATCACTTAGGGGATTGTGGGAATTCTCCTTAAATTTAAGATTTAAATTGTGATGTTATTCAATGTTTATTTATCATTTGGGAGTCATATCTAAAAAATCATAGTAGAGGTAGAGAGGTGGGTCCTTGATACTCTTAGAAAGGCTCAGTTCTCAGCACCTAATCAAGGAGTTAACAACCACCTTTAACTCCAGTTCTCTCTCTCTCTCTCTCTCTCTCTCTCTCTCTCTCTTTCTCTCTCTCTCTCTCCCTCTTTCTCTCTTTCTGTCAGATGCACACACACACACAACTAAAAATTTAAAAATGAAAACATTATTTAAACAATTCAATCATTTTGTCCTATGTTTTCTTAAAGATTTTTTACTTTATATTTTATATTTATCTAATGTATCAATCACCTAATTTTCATGTGTATGTAATAATTTCTGTATATGGTACAAATAAATGTCCAAGTTCATTCATATAGCTATAAGTATCACATTCTTCACTATTATTTGTTTACAAAACAAATTATTTTGTCAAAATTTTTGTTGAAAATCAGTTGACGATAAATATAAGGATTTATTTTTGTCTCTGAAATATGTTTCAATGATATGTACATGGGCTTTATCTTAATACTACATTGCTTAAATACCTGTAGCTTTGTGGTTTTATAGTAAATTAATAAAGTAGAAGGTTAAAGTTGCCAAAATTTGTTCTATTTTTTTCAAATTATTTTAGGTATTATGTCTTTTGTATATGTAAGTATACACACACACACACACACACACACACACACACACATATATATATATGGTTAATATATATGTTAAGATCAGTTTGCAAGTTTTCAGAAAAGGCCTACTGAATATGTTGTTTTGTTTTTTATTTCATTGAATTTGTAAAAAATCCTAAGTAAAACTGCACTCTTAAATATTTTGAACCATCCAACCTATAAGTATGGAATATTTCTCCATTTAATTGATACTATAAATTTCCCTCAGCAGTGTTTTATAATTTTCAGTGTACCATCTTGACTTCTTTATCTGAATTTATTCCTAATGAATTTATTAGTTTTGTTGTCTGAAAGAATTAGTTTTAAGTTTTTGATGTCCTCTTGAATGCAGAAACACATTTTGCCTTTATCTTGTATTTGATCAGAATACACATTGATTTTGTGTTCTACTCTCTCACTTATTACTTAGAACCATTTTCTTTGTTCAATTCTTAGTATGTTCTTTATGTAGAATCATGTTAACCTCATATAGATAGTTATATATTTTCCTTTTGAATCTGGATGCATCTACCATTCCTTCATTTGATTGTGTTTGGCTCAAGTACAATATTGAAAAATTATTTTGCCTCCTATATTATGGGTGAACTATTTTACCACTAAGTACAAGAGTCGGTGTAGATTTTAGTAGATAATATTTACCAGGATAAGGTAATTGCCTTTTTTTTTTGTCTTTTCTGACACCTTTATTTGACTCACCAAAATGTTGAAAAAGTGACCCACGTTCAAATATACAGTGTCTATTGAATATCTTTGAGTTCCAGATGTGCTTTACCTTTCTTTTTTTTTTTTTAATTAGGTATTTTCTTTATTTACATGTACATTTTCCCTTCCCAAGTTCCCCTCCAAAACAAACAAACAAACAAACAAACAAAAACAACAAGAACAAACCCCTTTTGCCTCCCCCTTCCCCATGCCTGTCACCCCACCCTCTCCCACTTATTGGCCCTGGCATTCCCCTACACTGGGGCACAAAACCTTCACAAGGCCGAGGTCCTCTCCTCCTATTGATGATCGAATTTGCAATCCTCTACTATACACATGCTGCCAGTACATTCAATCCCACCCTGTATAGTCCTTGATTGGTGGTTGGGTCCCTGGGAGCTCTGAGGGTACTAGTTAGTAATTGTTGTTTGTCCTAAGGGGCTGCAAGCCCTTCAGCTCCATAGAACCTTTCTCTAACTCCTTCATTGGGGACCGTGTACTCAGTTCAATGAATGGCTGTGAGCCTCTGACAATACCTGACTAATACAGGTAATTGCCTTTTATCTGGAGTTTCTAAAGAAGCATTTTAATCCAAATGTTAGATTTTATCAACTTCTTTATGGGTACCTATCGAGATGATTGTGTAATCTCCATCCCTTAGTCTGTTAATATGATGTACTCCATCATTTCCTTTTGTCATATTAAACTATCATGGTTTATAACATGGTACGTTACAGGATAACAGAGTACCATGATGAGTTCTTTAAAATATAAGGGATCAGAACAATATGTGGAACTATGTATTTCTGAATTTCTCAAGCCTTTTGTGTTTCTGATTTCTCTTTCACCATAGTTTAGTCATATTAACTAGAATCCTCTAGAAATCAGGAATATGGAAATTTTTGTCAAGTCTAAATTCAATTGTAAAACATTGGACAAATGTGTCCAAGCTACTGAATCAAAATTTATAGGGCTCCTTCGCTTAGTGGATTGCTGCCATCTGTCTAAAAGTTACCCCCTTTCCTCTTCTCAACTTTTCTACATACCCCTTAGTCCTCCTCCAATTGTTCTCGCCCTCTACTCTGCTCCTTTTGTCTCTTCCTGTCTCTCTCTATTTCCCTCTTTCTCTCTCTCTCACCACTCTGTTTCATCAACAAAGCCAAGGCTGGTATTAAAATTATGGCCTTCCTGTCTCACCTCCCTGAATACTGGAATTACAAGCATGTACTACCACTGTTTATGAAGATGACATCTACGAATTTTCACAAACACTTCAGAGGGATTGTCACATCTTTAAAATTTTACCTTCATAAGCTCTGAAATGCATTTCTTTGTATTATTTTTAGTAGTAATAGTCTTATTCTTATAGGCTAAGATTTAAAAACAATCCTTGTTGGGTTATTCACTTTCTGGGTTATTTTCCTTTCTGGGAAGTCATTACTTGTTCAGCAGCTAGCAGACATTCCTGAGTTTAGTGTTCACAAGAACTTTCTGTTTATTTAAGGTAACAGTGTTCGAAGATTACAAAAAATAATTTTGCAACATTTACATCAAAAGTAGTGCATTTGGCAATCTTTCACCCTCTTTGTGGGTTTTTCAGGGCTTGACAAATAACACATTCTGTGATATCAGCACAGAAAGTCTGTGGTTCAACTCTTGAGGGTCAAGTTATTATTAGCCTGGTGCTGTGGTGGCTGAGACTTGCTGTCCAGATTGCCACTTCATATCTGAAGTATTTATTTCCCAGGAGTGTTAGTTTCAGCCAATTTAGTGTTGAGTCCATCTTCAGGAATTGTCCTTGGCAAAAATGGTTTCATTTCCCAAGGTCATATGCCCTTTTTACAGGCCACCAGTTGCTGACTAATCCACAACATAAGGCCAGTCATTCTTACTACATTTGAGGCAGCTCAGAAGGGTCACCTCAGCTTCAAAGTTTACATGAAACTCACTGGTCTCTGGAGCAACTATACTATAACAGTTTCTCTCATGTTCCATTACACATGCTGTCCATAAGAACATTTTTCCTAAGCATTATCTAAACACTATATTACCTGTTTATTTCCAGGTACCCCAGCTTGGGTACTCATAAAACTTTTAGAAATCCCTGATATCAAACCCTACATATGGGAGCTAATTTATCAATAGTCCCTTTCTCATTTTTCTTACATATGAACTCTATTATATTATGCTATCAATGGGCTTTACTTGAAAGTTTTATTTTTCTGACTGCAATGCAAAGACGCCATCAGAAACTACTCTGACCAAAGTGTCTCAGCTAAGGGGACAGATAGATGTCTTACCAGTTTCTATTTTCTTCCTCTTTGAAAAGTATTTTTAATACTAGAAGCAAAGTTATTGGTTACTTTTCTCATCTCTATGGCCAAATACCCACGGAGAAGCTGCTTATAGGGAAAGGTTTACTTTAGCTCATAGTGTCCTTTCAGCAAAAGCATTGTGGTAGTAGTAGCTCTTTGCCAAAATGGTAGACCTGAGTGTGGGGCTACTTGTTCACATCTAGGCAAATCAGGGTTCAGAAAAAAGACAATGTCATTGTTCATGTGCTTTTCTGATTATTTTCTCTTTATTCAGTCTAGGACCCACATTAAGGTCCAATCTTCCCTATCAGTTTGTCCTTTCAAGAAATACATTCCCAAACAGACACAAAGGTATCTTCACTAATGCCTTATGCATTTCTAAATCCAATCAAACTGACAGTCTGAATTAACCATCAGAGGAGAAGAAGGAAAAAAACCTCAAAGTCTGAAACTTCAGATGTTACAATCTTCTGTTCCTGAGTAAGTGACAGCTACTACATAACATAGCTTTTCATATCAAGAAAACCAAACCAATGACTTCATTTTAAAACAATGTTTAAGGACTATTTCTTTCTCTATTGCCTTCTCTCCTTCCTCTGTTTCTTCTTGTCTTCATTCCTTCATTTCTCCTTCTTTTACTTTGAGAGAGAAATATTTTGAGAGAGAGAGAACCACATTCATTTCAAAAGCTCATAATCCTGTCCTGTTTTTTGAAAGTACTGGATTGTGCCTATGGTACTAGAAGTAAAACTATATAGAATACCACATTTAACAGGTCTCATTTGCCAGATGTGATAGTACATGCCTTTAACTCAAACATTACACAGGAAGAGGATCTCTGTGAGTTTGCCGCCAGCCATAAGAACACAGTGAGAAAACTGTCCCCTGTCTGTTGGTCTCTGTCTATCTCTTTCTGTCTGTCTCTCTATGTATGTCTGCCTGTCTTTCTCTTTCTCTGTGTATGTGTTTCAGTGCACATGGGGTGTATATGTACAGGGGTGTGAATGTTTATGTAAAATAGTTTCTGTGTATATATGGATATAAGATGGCAATCTCAGATGTTCTTCAGGAGCCACACATCTTGTTTTCTATGACAAGGTCCCTGGGGATTGGCAATTATTAGATTAAGCTGACTGATCAGTGAGCTCCATGGATTCACCTGTCTCTTTTTCTCTGGTGTTAGTACTACACATGTATGCTCACCACACCTGGATTTTTCTGTGCATACTGGATCTTGGGTCTTCATACCTGCATGGCAAGCATTTTACTAAGGAAATTTCACTTTGGCCCTTTTTCTCATTGTTTAGAATGACCTACATTTACTTCAACCAAAATTAATTACTGCTTTCATTGGTTTGAAAATAGACCACATACAATCAATACACACGGAAAAAGAAATTTACATACATTATCTCACTTAATCTATATTATTGTGTTAGAAGGCTGGAGACATCACCTTTATTTCCTTTACTCCCCATAACCCCATAGAATTATTTACCAAATTCATCACTTGCGTGAAGCTAAATAAAGATAAAAGTGAATGAACAAAAGAAATAATTGGTGTGGGAGATTGTTTCATAGCACACAGCTAGTTTAATAATTTTTAAATTTACATTTCAGCATTTTTTTAAATGTTTTTTTCTGGCATATTGATGAATTCTAGTAGAAAATAGGAAGGCTAGGTTTTTCTTTTCTTTTTTCTTTCTTTCTTTCTTTCTTTTTTTTTTTTTTTTGGTTTTGCCTCCAAATTCAAATGCCTTTTTAAAATTTAATCATTCTAACCACATGTAAGTACAAATGTGTTTGTATGAGAAGGAAAGTTTCCAGGTGACAAATTTGAGTCTCAGACACATTAAATAAAATTTCCAAGGTCCTTAATTAGTAAAATTTAGGCTTGAATGCTTCCATTTTTAGATATATTGTTTATTATTTTTTATAATATGTGTGCATGTGAATCAAATTGCCAGTGGAGTCCATTAAATGGTCTTGGATCTGTTGGGGATGGAGTTACAGTCAGTTGCCAGCTACCCAATGTCAGTGCTGATGACCAAACTTAGGTCTTCTTTAAGAATAGTATGCATTCTTGACTGCACAGCCGCATTTCCAGCTACAAACTTTATTTTTACTGGGTTCAACATATTTTTTCTATTATGGTAATACCCATATGTTGACTCTTCATATTTTCTACTCCATCTTATTCTGAATGAATTCTCAGATACCACAATCTAGCAAACACATTCCTTATTTCTAGAGTACTAAACGTTTGTTTTCTCAAATTCGA
>JADRCD010038012.1:0-23719 GCA_019843815.1 Montemys delectorum | reverse complement strand
GGTCAACACAACAGAGAGCATGTGTAACTATGGTAGCTGGTACCTTAAAAAATAAAGAAAACAAGGGACTGAAATGTACACTGGAATGCTTTTTTTTATAAACCTAGTTAAGTGATGCATTTACTTGTGTGTGTGTGTGTGTGTGTGTGTGTGTGTGCACTGTTGTGCCATTGTGTATGTGGAAGTCAGAGGACAGCTCTAAGGAGTCAGTCCTCTCTCTCTATGATGGCTTCCTGGGATCCTACTCAGGCCATCAGGCTTGTGTGGTTAGCACTTTTACATATCAAGCCATCTTGCTGAGCATTTATTTATGTATTTATGTATTTATGTATTTATCCTTTGAGTTTCATTCATCCGTAAAGAATGAAATTTACAGAGAAATGAATCGGACTGAAGCTTATCATGTTTGGTAAAAGAAGTCAGACCCAAAAAGACAAATATCATGTTCTCTCTCATATGCATAACTTAGAGTTATGTGTATGTGTGTGTACATGGGTGCCACATGACTGTATATATGTGACATGAGAGTATAGGTAGATTATCTGGAGAGAAGAGACCCAGTGAGTGGGAGGAGGGGTTTGGGGGCGTGGGGAACACCAGAGACGTAGGATGACATCTATGCAGAGAAGTATTGTAATAAAACTCATTGTTTTTGTTTACTAACCAAAATGATTTTAAATGAAAAGAAAGAGGGCCAGCAAGTCGGTAAAGGGGCTTGCTGCCAAGACTGATGTCCTGAGTTTAATACTTGAGATCCACACAGTGGAAGGAGAGAACTAACTCCCTTAAGCTGGCCTTTGTGCCTCTATGGCTAATTTAGTTATTCAACAGTGAGGTTCTGGGATCTAACTGTTAGTGAGCCAGTTTGAGTTCTTGCTGAAGGTGCTTACATTCTATCTGGGGAGTGCATCATCAATGCATTGAACTAAAGACCGTGGCAATGGTGCACATGGAACTAAATGAGGTGTGGCTGGAGAGCACCTATTGGGGGTTGGAAAGGACTAGGAACTAGGTAGACTCACTTCTTACTACAGTGAAGGGTCATCGTGGAGAAGGCCAGAAGTACAGGAAGGCTGGTCATACTGTAGTCATAGTCAGAAAGCAGAGAACAGGTGTCAGGGGCTGCAGGATGGGGGAGCAGAAAAGGGAGTGGGAAGGAGGGGATCCAACAATCAGAGGTGATTTAAGCCCAGGTCCTGTGACAGAATACTCAAACCCCAGAAGAGAGTGGCAAGATGCAGGAGTCTACTGATCTCCCAGAATTTCCAATGTAGGAAGCTCCCCCAATGTTTCTAAATACACATTTGCTCTCTGGACCTCCACTGCCCTCAAGTCTCCAAATGCTTCCAGGAACCCCAATACCTGCAGGTCCACAGATGCCTCCAGGACCCCCAGCAAACCCAGGCTTCCAGTCTTACTCATGTCCCTCAAATGCATCATGTCTCCAAGGTCTGGGTGTCTGAGTCCCTCCAGGGGCACAAATTCCCCCAAGACTCCAAGCAAGGAGCAAGTACATCAAGGAACAAGGTGTGAGCTAGAATCATGTTTTCAGAGTATGCAAGTATCTGACTTTTGAGCAATGAGTGGGGCTGGTACAAAGGATTCACTTGAAGGAGTACCAGATCCCAGTGTGGTTTAAGAACAGGTGGGCTAGATACTCTCAGGAGCATCCCCAAGAGCATCTAAAAACTCCTGAGACGTGAGTGGATGAGCCCACACTCACTAGACCAGTACAAGTGAAGAAACATCATGACTATAGCAACTCTTTGTTTTTTTTTTTTTTTTCCAAAACAGAATTTCTCTGTGTAGTTCTTGCTGTCCTAGAAGTTGTTTGTACACCAGGCTAGCTTTGAACTCAGAGATCTGCCTGCCTCTGCCTCTTGGGTTCTGGAATTAAAAGAATATGCCACTACCACTCAGCATCCTCGGCAACTCTTATAAAATCAATCAAACAAACAAACAACAAATATTTATTTGGGGCTGGTTTACAGTTCAGAAGTTTAATCCATTATCATCATGAAGGGGAGCATGGTGGAATGCAGGCAGACATGATACTAAAGAGGTAGATGATATTTATATATTTGAATCCACAGGCAGCAAGAAGAGATTCTCATACTAGTCAGGCTTGAGCTTCTGAGACCTCAAAGCTCACCCCCAGAGACACACCTCCTCCAACAACACCTACTCCAACAAGGGCACACCTCCCAATAATCCCTGAGTTTATGGGGACACATTTTAATTCAAACTACCACATGTGATCATGTCCCTAGTAATACTCCTGCCTCAGGTGATATTGTGTGCTCAAACCTATCAGATATTGGCTCCCTTCCTCAAACCAGCTCCTCTAATATCTTCCCAGCTCCTCTGCAGTCTCCATCCAGGCCTAGGGAAGTTCTGGGTATAATGCTGGCTGGCCAAGTCAGGGCTCCAGCAACCAGTGGCCCATTTCCATCAAAAAAGCCACAGAGCCAATTCAATTTGTAGCTTTTGAAGACCCAACAGACTCAGCTCCAGTGATAAGCTCTAGTACTCCTTCCCACTTCGTAGATCTGTCTGCAGCTCAAGCTCCCACTAAAGATGCAGCCTGCATCCACAGCTGCATCCCCTACCCTAGATGATGCTCACAGCACACCTGCATCTCCAGGCTGGTTCTGGAAGGGGTAGCTGAGAGTTCTACCCCTGAATTCAGTTCTGGGATCAAGGCCTCTTAAAGATTGCACAGCTCCCTGGATACTGTGTTGTTTCCTAATATTGCTCAGCCCTATTCACCCCAAGGTTATTTCTAGGAACCCTTTGGTCCTTGTAAAGTCAGCAGTGATGCTATAAGAGGCAGCATCACAAAAAAGGACTTGAGTGATGGGCCCAGGACATTCCTTTGTCTATAAGGAGGTGGGTGTGGTGGTGTCTGCTTAGTCCAGAAGGTCCCCAGGTGAGGTCTTGATTTTGGTTCATGTTTCTGAATACACCAGCTTTCAACCTGAAAAAAATCAAGCAAGCAAGCAATCAGGCAATCAATCAATCAAGCAAGCAAACAAGCAAGCAAGCAATCAGGCAATCAATCAATCAAGCAAGCAATCAGGCAATCAATCAATCAAGCAAGCAAACAAGCAAGCAAACAAGCAAGCAAGCAGAGAACAGACAGGAAAGCAGAACCATGCTAAGAAACCTGAAGGCCCACTTCCTCTAGAAAATCTCCAGCTCCTAAATGTTCCGCAACCTTCCAAGACTGGGTCACCTGCTGGCCACAAGATGTTCAAACATTGGAGCCTGTGAGGGACCTTTCACATTCAAACCACAATAGCCTACTACCTGCATTGGGTGGGTGGGTGGGTGGTGGGTACTGAGCTAAGTCCTGTGGCCAACAGTGAACCAGCTCTGAAGACGAAGGATAGAAGGAAGAGTATTCCTAAAGTCAGAAACGGAAAGTACAAATGTCCTGTGGTAGAAAGGAATCAGGACCAAAGCAGTGCAAGTGTGACAGGAACAAAAGGGACATTGGGTCAAAAGCACGATTGATCAGAGTGGTGGAGCAGCACACAAAGCCTTAGCTATCTGTTGAGGGATTTAGATGGATTGCAACTGGGATAGTAGGGTTTTAAGCCTGTCAGTGACTACCCATGCTTTATAAAGCTCTCAGATTTCCTATGAACCAAAGAAGCAAAAGCATGAAGGGCTGTCCTATGAAGGGTTCAGGGTAGACCAGATGGTCGCTACCCAAGCTCCTATCCCCAAAGAACAATAGCAGGAGAGATCTTTTCCTGACTTAGGTGGATGTTTGTGTGACCCTCCTCAGGAGAATTAAATGTGATTCCCTTCTCTCGGGGAACGGAAAGTCATGTGTGGGAGTAGGGTAAGGAGATCCACAGTAGGGCCTTAGTGTCTGGTGTAGTCATGGGCTGTATACTTTCTGAATATGGAGTCAAGAGACTAAAGTCTAACTGTATGTGTACCCGCACATTTGTCTATATTTGTACAAGTGTATGTGTATGAGTGCATGTATTTGTGTATATTTATTTGAGTATATATGTACATGGTATGTGTGCATGTGTGTGTGTATGGGTGTATGTGTGTTCTCATGTAGTCCAATTTATCCTTCAACTCACTACATAGCCAAGAATGAGGATAATCTTGAACTTCTGGTCTTCCTGCTAAGTGATAGGGGATCACAGGTGTGTATGTCGGTACCTTTCCTAGCTTTAGTCAGTTCTGGGAACTGAATCCCAGGCTTTGATTGGGCAAGCTGACAACTACATTGCCAGCCCCATGTTACTCAAATCTCAAAATCAGTTTCTTAGGTGGAATGGTGGAGAGAGCTGTGTCTGCCTGAAGGAGCCAGGAAGAGTCACACATTCTGCCAGCTGACTCAGTGTCTCTCATAGGGCAAGCACTTGGCAAGTGGCAGCCATGTTGGAGAGGAAGAATTAAAGAGTTGAAAGTTAAAGATGAGTGAGTACTTTCAAAAGCTCAACTGCTGGAAGCCCTCAGCCTCAAGATGGAGTTTGCAAAGTACTTGGTAGACCCTCGGTACCCCTTCTAGCATCAAGGCTTATTCCCACCCACAACTTGAGTTCTGAGGAGCGGAAAGCATGTCACAAAGCAGATACTATTTATAAGGCCTTCATGTGGTTGTTGGGATTTGTATTTAGGACCTCTGCTCACTCCAGCCAACTTGTTCACTTCAGTTGGCCAAAGATTTATTTATTATTGTAGATGAGTATACTGTTGTTGTCTTCAGACACATCAGAAGAGGGCATCAAATTTCATTACGGGTGGTTGTGAGCCACTATGTGGTTGCTGGGATTTGAACTCAGGGCCTTAGGAAAAGCAGTCAGTGCTCTTAACCACTGAACCATCTCTCCAGCCCCGTCCAATACTCTTACAAATGCCTAGATGGTCCAGCTTATCTAGGCAATGTGGGATAGCCTAAGCCTCCTAGGCTATAAACCTGGACAACATGTTACTCTACTCTACTCCATGCTATAGGAAATCATAACATGGAACTGGAGAGATGACTCAGCAGTTAAGAGCTCTAGCTGCTCTTGCAGAAGGCCTGGGCTCAATTTCCACCACCTACATGGTGCCTCACAACCATCTGATAACTCCAGTTCCAGGGTATCCAACACCCTCTCTGGCCTCTCCTGGCAATGGCACACATGTGGTACACAAGCATATACACATGCATGCAAAATACCCATACATTAAAATGAAAATATGTATTTTTCTCTAAAGAAAGAAATCAGAACGCAATGGTATATATTTACATACTCTGACATAGAAAAGATCACAATTAAAAATACCATGTCTTTTTGTGATGTTTTCTGCTCTATCAAGATGCATGAGGCCGCTTTATATAGTTTGTCACTGACAGAAATGTCATTATGTGGCATGTTATAATCATCCTCTTTCATTTATGAATGTGCCAACTATATGATATTCAAGAGTGATGCCATCTTGTCACTGAGCATACAGACATGCAAGTCATGTCCTCATCATATGGGGACAGTGACTCAAAAAGCCTGAGGTGAAGCCGTGCAGCTCAACTGTAGGAAAGAACAGAGGTGGCACTGATGGGGAGTCAAACTACCTGATCTGCTTTAGAGAGTTAAATACAGGCTTGGCAGGCTCACGAGCTGGAAGGGTGGCAGGTGAACAGGAAAAGAAAGAAACTGGAGGAGCAGAAAGTAGAACAAAAAGAAAGATTTTGTTTTCTAAATAATTACAGTGTCTGTGTAAGGCTTTGAGGATGAGCAGAGTCCTTACACCAAATCAGTGGATTTTATTGACAAG
This sequence comes from Montemys delectorum, assembly GCA_019843815.1. NCBI lineage: Eukaryota > Metazoa > Chordata > Mammalia > Rodentia > Muridae > Montemys > Montemys delectorum. Next base: position 17,932 of record JADRCD010038012.1, on the reverse strand, counting down.
CTTGTCGGAGTTCATCACTGAGAATCACCCACAAGACAATGTCAACTGGAAGACAAGGCCTAGTCCAAATTGTCTGTCTTCTTAACTTAAAAGGACTCAAGGAAGCTTAATAGAGCTGTAGACTTAAATGGATAAAGAATTCAAAAGGGCTAAAGAAGCTTTTGGCCAAGATCTTGACATTATTAATAATTTCCAAAATTATGGGATTTTCTGTGGAAGCCATAAATTAGAACTGTTTCCTATAGTAGTCCTGATAGGCATGCAATGAAAGCGGTCTTCAGTTTTAGATTCCTAACCCAAGTTTTTAACATCCTGCCTTATCTGGCCATATCTGGACTGCTTCCTGGAGTTTAATGACTAAATCCAGGATAGAGTACTGCAAAGCATGCAGTTCCACATGTAAAGGTAAGTAGGGTTTATGCTTTAGGTACATTTGTGCATTGCAAGCTGTATGCCGTAGGTGCATAATTTGTGAAATCCCAATGTCCTTTTGACTTTGATAAAGTAGTTGAGACCTGTACTCTCTATATCTGAAGGTTTTAGACAACAGTGGGCTGAGAGGTTATTAAAGAGAGAACCATCTCTCCAGCCCTCTACCTTACTTTTTGAGACAAGGTTAGCTCACCAGTTGGGCTAGGGTTAGCCTACTCCTCCCTAGCCCTGAGGTCACTGACATATGCTGCTGCAGTCGGTTTTAATCTCAACTTCAGACCTCCTACTTATGTGAGAAGCACAACTAGTATTTAAAATTACACTCAAATGGGACTAAATTCTTCATCCAAAGTAGCAGGGATTGGTAGCTCAATCATGGATAAAGGGTGTCTGTGGTAGTCAGGAATTTTTTGTCTTTTTTTGTTTGTTTGTTTGTTTGTTTGTTTGTTTTTTACTATGTTAAGATATCTGAGGTAATTAGTCAAGAAAAAAAGATTGTTTTGGGCTTTTGGTTATGGAGACCCCAGACCACGGTCAAGTAGCTCCACTGCTTTGGAGGAGTGTCAGGTAAAAATGACATGGAGTAAGAATGGTCATCTCATGACCAAGAAACAAAAAGAAAGGGAGAGGCCAGGGTCTCATAAACATGATGACCAAAAAGCGAGTTGGGGAGGAAAGAGTTTATTCAGCGTACATTTTCAGTTCTGTAGTCCATCACTAGAGAAAGTCAGGACAAGAATTCAAGCAGGGTAGGAACTTGGAGGCAGGAGCTGATACAGAGGCCATGGAGTAATGCTGCTTATTGACTTGCTTCCCATGGCTTGCTCAGCCTGCTTTCTTGTAGAACCCAGGACCCAGTGATAACACCATCCATCATGGACTGGGCCTTCCCCACTTTGATCACTAATTGAGAAAATGCCTTGCAGGTGGATCTCATGGAGGCATTTCCTCAACTGAGGCTCCTTCCTCTCTGATGACTTTATCTTGTGTCAAGTTAACATACAAAATCAGCCATTATCATCCTCTGTAAGAGCATGGCTCCATGACTTAAGAACCTTCCACTAGGGCTGGAGAGATGGCTCAGTGGTTAAGAGCATGGATTGCTCTTTTGAAGGTCCTGAGTTCATTTCCCAGCAACCACATGGTGGCTCACAGCCATCCATAATGAGATCTGATGCCCCTTTCTGGTGTATCTGAGGACAGCTACAGTGGACTTACATATAACAATAAATCAATCTTTGGGCTGGAGCAAGCAGAGGTCCTGAGTTCAATTCCCAGTAACCACATAATGGCTCACAACTATCTGTATAGCTACAGTATAGTCATATACATAAAATAAATAAATAAATCTTAAAAAAAAAAAAAAAAAAGAACGTCCCACTAGGCCTAAACTCCCAAAGACTCTATTACTTCCCCTCGCAAGGGGACCAAGCCTTGAGCACATGGGGATCACGGAGGGACATTCAACATCCATTTTAGCAAGAAGGGGAAAGATAATCTTAGGCTTGTTTTCAACACTGTTTTTAAAAAATATTTTTTTATTTCTTTGTGCAAGTGTGCACACACATGCAAATGTGTATGTGTAGTGTACAAGCATACGCACAGAGCCATTTGAGTCCACAATAGGGTGTTGTATCCACTGGAGTTGGAGTGACAGGTCATTGTGAGCCACCTGAAAGGGTCACTGGGAACCAAACTCAAGTGTTTTACAAGATTGGTCCGTGTTCTTTATCCTTGAGACATCTCTCCAGCTCCTGTCAGCACTGTTTTAAAATGTCTCAATGTCAGGTTAGATTAGGTGGAGTAGGCTAGGCTTTCACGTAAGAACAGTAAATAATAGTGCATAGATAATTTTCAAAACAAAAACAGCTGGTAGGTGGTGGTGCACACCTTTAATGCCTTGGGAGGCAGAGGCAGGCAGATTTCTGCGTTCCAGGCCAGCCTGGTCTGCAGAGTGAGTTCAAGGCTACAGAGAGAAACCCTGTCTCGAAAAAACAAACAAACAAACAAACCCCAAAGCTGTGTATATGCTAACACTGTCTATTCAAATGGTTGTATTATTGGGGCCTGGGGTGGAGGAGCACTCAGAGTTATCCTATAGATGGAACAGATGAAGCAAGACCTACCAAACCAGTAGGACACAAGTGCACACCCAGATGACACCCACTGCCTGTGAGGAGCCAGCTCACCTCTTTTCATTCTCTGAGCATGTCCATCTGCCCCCAGACCTTTCTTCCTTTCAGTCCAGGGTGACTGCAGGAGTCTCTCTCAGGGCTATCTCTCAAGCCCCTCACAAGCCAGCCATTATACTGGAGGCTAAAAGATGTGGTTTAAATCTTTCAGCAATTCCAGGTCATATCCCAGCCACCTCCACAGGTTCCACCTTAAGAATAGTTTCCATCAGGCTAGAAAATTCTTGCTTCTAAGTCCAGCACACCTCCTGAAACCCAGGTCCTGTTCTCTTTTCTGTTTGTACATGTTTGCAGGCTTTCCTCTTCAACTTCAAAGGCCTCATGTATACCCCCATGGGCCCCTGCAGCCCCTGCCAGGTTATCTCAATTTTTGTCCTAAACCAACAGGTCTCCTAAGGTTAGCATCTGAGGAAGAGGCAGTCTGACATTGCCAGTGCCCAAATTTACTCTTGTGCACATGCTTGGCTAAGTTCTAAAGACTGTATGCATCCCTAATCACAGTCTTTTCTTGCTAATAACACAATGACACGCAACAGGTAAACACAAAGAAAAGAGTTTGTCTTGGCTTAGGGTTTGGTCCAAGGGTGAGGGCCACATATGGGGATGCTGGCCTGCTAGCAACGTTCTAGAGTGGTACCAGGCATCCTTGGAAAGAGACAGGCAACATACATTTCTGCCTCTTCTGGCCTCTCTCCTTCTATGAAGCCTCCAGGATTCAATCATGGAGATCTATTCATCAGACTAGTAAGCTTCCAAAGGCCACACTTTGTGTCAAATGTCTATAGGTACTAGACATTCAGAAGTGAAGGAGCCATGTATACTTCCAATCTCAGTGAGTCTGCAGTCTGTTAAGCAAATGGATGATAAAACAGGGGACATAGAGGGAAGCAGTGATAAAGGATGATGTTTGTGACAAGGAGGTCACTTAAATGAGGTGACCTGATCTAAGGAGAGGAGGACATCTGAGTACAAGCTAGAGCAAAGTGAGCAGTAGGACTCTGTTGTCTGTCTGTCTGTCTGTCTCTGTATGTGTAGGAGCAGGTAATATAAAGGCCTTGAGACAAGAGCAAGCTCAGTTTGCACAGTGCAGAGCTAGAAGGTCAGCCTGCTGGGATACAGTCTATAGCCGGAAGTGGTTAAATACTAAGGTATGCAAGATCAGAGTGAGGTCAAGTTAGGTTACATAGGGTTGTTTAGGTTCCCTAAGGACTTTGGAATACATGTGTGATTCAAATCCATGGTAGTTGTGGGACATGAGATGACTCACTTTTGAAGAGATCACTCAGCTAACTGGCTCCTGAGCAGAGAACACGGAGTGAAAGTAGGCAGACCAGCAAGGACAGTGCCCTGCTACTGATAACCCTGACTTGAACACCCCAGCAGGGGCATTCAAAGGGCAGCCTCTTTGTGAAAGACATACGTAAAAGTCTCTCTTATTTCCTTTGTGGATAACAGGGAATGGTAGTGTTACAGGGAACTGAGAAGGTATATATATATATATGCACATACCTTTGGTATAGGCTTGGGAGGTAGAGACAGGAGGATCAGAATTTAAGGTCATCCTCCTCTGGATAGTGTGTTGGATTCCAGCCCGGGCTACAAGAGACCTTATCTCAAAACAAAACAAGAACCGAAATAAACCAAACCAAACAAAAAACCCAAACAACAACAAACAGTGGCTGGAAAGATGTCTCACCAGGTAGAAGTGCTCACCGTCCTTTCAGAGAACTTGAATTCTGCTTCTGATACTCCTATAGAGTGGTTCACAACTACCTGTACCTCCTGCTCCAGCTCCAGCACATCCAAGCGATGCCCTCTTCTGACCTCCAAGGGCATGTGCACTCGTACAGGATATACCCATACCCGTACATATAAACAATATTAAAGAAAAAGAACCCAAATCGACAAACAAACCAACCCAAATAACAAAAAGATTATAACAAAATTCACTCAGGTTATAGATACAGGCTAACATTTACTTTAAAATAGACTATATATAAATAAAAATAAATATCAAAATAGAGGGCAGATATATCACATAGAACATTTCTAGGGAGCATCCTTCTCAGGGCATCACCAACTGTCAAATCACATACATGGTCCTCTCTAGTGTTAGCTATTGTCCCCATTTACAGACCAACACAGAGAAGATATTTGTCCTGGGTCCCACAGGGAGTAAATGGCAGAGCTAAGAGTCAGCTAGCTCCGGCTTCTGACTCTGCAAGCCAAGAAGCACACACCAAGAAGCACACACCTGTCCAGGGGCAGCATACCATGGCTTTCACTCTATTCCAAAGAAGCTGCCTGGCAGCGATGACAGTACACCTCCTTTTGCTTTGGCACTTCTAAGCTAACCATCAGCAGGCATATCTTGTCTGCTCTTTGTCTGACCCTGTTCAGGCTGTTGCCAATCCCGGAGCACTTTGTCCTTTTTTTAATGACATCCTGAGGTCAACTTTGCCTCTTCCCATTGCCACACCAGCCTTTCTTGTGTACAGCTCTCTCTAAGAGCCCTGCCTCACCACCAGTTGTTACAAATTGCTTGGAATGATGGAGAACATGCCAGTGTATCATGTTCTCCACACTTATGTTGAAGCAGAACATGTGTCTCTTCCGCTGAGTGCTAAACGTCAGGGGTGAACATGACAGACAGTAGTAACCTGACCTTTCCAGAAACACTGAGCTAGAGAGGGCAGATCCCTTTGCCCTTTGGCATTGACTCCTTCCTTCCCAGCACGAAGAGGGTACAACGTGACAGGTGATGAATGTCCATTCATTTGTGTATTTAGTTGAGTGCCTACTATCTCGTTAGGCCCTGTGATAATTGTCAAGGATATGTTAAGAAATCAGAAGCTCACTTAGTCACCACCGCAGTTAGGGGCTTTCCATGCCTCTTGGTCTGAAGGTCCTCAGCATCTTCCTGACTGCAGATGTAGTAAAGGCCAAGAGAAGCGCTGTGCCAGGGAACTGAAGCTGACTGAGGGCAGCGGCTAGGAGTGGCAACCAGCGAGAAGTAAACAAGCCGTTTGGAAGACCAGACTCCAGACACAGGTGTCACAGCCACTGCGGAGCCTCCTGTCTGGGTGAGGTCGCCTGTGCCACATGGGGCACAAGCATGGAGTCGGTGACCAGTGAAGCATCCTCAAGAGTGGAGTGGTTTGGGGTTGGAGCCGGCACGCTTTCGAGTCAGATCTCTAGTTCAGCGCCGAGATGCTGGTGTCTGCCTTCCGATCCTGGCACTGTTGTTTATGCGTGTCGCCTTGAGCAAGTCCCTTAACCTCTCGGGAGCTCACTTTCCCATCAATGAAATGAATTTCCAAAAACCTCAGGGTTAAATGCCTCGAACGCTTCTCTAGTGCAGCGGCGACGAGCACAGAAAAATACTCGGGAGAGGAGACCGTGATCCAAGCTGTTCACACCTCGTGGGGTCCTCCGGCCTTCTCGGGGTCTCAGCATCCGCCAGTCTTTTCCAAGGAACCCAGTCCTAGGGCGCGCCCTGCTTTGATAGATTTATTTGCTTGCTTGGGCGGAGCTTTGAGCACAACGTGGAGGAGGCTGCCGCGGAGGCGGGGAGCGCAGAGAAAGGGAAGCCACCCGGGGGCAGCAGGGGAGCCAGGCGGGGCCGGGGAGGAGTCAAAGCGGGTTCCAGGGGCCGGGCGCTGAGCTCAACGAGAGCCCTGGGCGGTGGAGACAAGGGCGGGGACGACGCTTGGCGGCCAATGGAGCGCGGCGCTACCGCAAGGGCGGTGCAGGAACCCCGGCCGCTGACAGTCAAAGTCGCCAACTCCGCCCTCGTACCCGCGGGATCCCGGAGCCGGAGCCCGAGCCCGAGCGGGGCCGAGGCCGCCCAAGGCGCGCTGCGAGCGAGCGAATATGGCCTCAGAATGAGGAGCCTGGCGCCGGGTGGTGGCCGCCGCTGCGGTGCTGCTGCTCGCGATCCGCGCCTGGTACACTACGAGCCTCATCCTTAGTGGGCCTCCGGGTGGCCTCTGGGTTCCATTCGTTACCAAGGACCTGGGGGAAAAGGAGATCCGCAGCCCAGAAAGGGTGGTGAAGCAGGAGCGCCACCGGGGAGAGAGATTCTGCCGGGATGAGCCGGCCATGGGGCGGCCTCGGCGGGGCGCACGGAGCCGGCCGGCGCTGCCGCGGGAGCGTTGCCTGAACCCGAACTCCACGGGGCTTCGGGGCCTCGTGCGTCCTGGCGAAGTCCCTGCCGCTGTCTCTGGGAAGGACACGAGCCCCGAGTGGCGGGCACTGCAGCAGTCACGGCTCTGAGGCTCCTGGAGCCTGCAGGGTCTGTGGTTCCGTGCGCTGTCACGCCGCCTCACGCCGGCGCCTTGCCCGGGGCTCGGCGGCTAGCGCAGCGCAGCGAGATCCGTTGCAGGAGCCGGGGACTGCGGGACTGGCCGGAGAGGCGTGCGTGCGAGTGTTCGACTGGAGATCCCGGGAGCAGCAGAACCGGGCGGACCTGAGCAGCCATGCTTCCTGGGGTGGGCGTGTTCGGCACCAGCCTCACGGCCCGAGTCATCATCCCGCTGCTGAAAGATGAGGGCTTCGCGGTGAAGGCGCTGTGGGGCCGCACGCAGGAAGAAGCCGAGGAGCTGGCCAAGGAGATGAGCGTTCCTTTCTACACCAGCCGCATCGACGAGGTGCTGCTGCACCAGGATGTGGACTTGGTGTGCATCAACCTGCCGCCGCCGCTCACTAGGCAGATCGCTGTCAAAACCCTGGGTGAGCGACCCTTCCCCCAGCCCTCTCTTCTTTAGCTCGGTTCTTCGCTTCACTTCCCTTTCCAATTGGAGATACCCCAGGAATCCCAGACTCAAGCCTGTTACTCCCAGCTTTCCCCTTCCCAGTCGGTGGCCTCCCCGCACCCTCCACGTTTCGCTCCTGGTACCAGCTGGAAGCGCATCCCCACGTGTGTGGTGCGGAGGCTGGAATAGACTCGAGTTCTAGGTATAGGAACCGAATGGGTCCGATGCAGAAGACGGGTTGCTGTTCCGGGAGAGAAACTCGGTACCCAGCTGTATGTGTTAGTGCTCTAGTGTGTTGGTGCGCGTGCGTCTGGAAGAGGAGAGCGCGTGGCCAGGAACCCTTGAATAAAGGGCCGCACACGTGGCAGGGTTTTTCTTGGGTGTACCTGTTGTGAGCAGCTGTGGCACCCACTTTGGTTCCCTCCACTGTAAGTGAGTTTAGTGTGAGATTAGAGATGTGACAGCTGGCTGGAATTATCTCTTCTGCTCTGGAAGGAAGCAAGTGAGAGTGGGCGGGTCTATCAGAACACTCTCAGATGTGTCAGAGGTTAGTAAAGATTATAATTTAACCTTTGGGTACAGTCTTCCAGGAGTAGGTTTCTACTCCAGTTGAGAATCATATACCTTGTGTTCTTAGGAGATGGGAATTGTAGTTTCAGAGGCTAAGATGCTTTGTGTGTGGGAAAAGGCCAGACGCTGCCGTTTCCTTTGGAAACGTGCGATGCCACCTCCTTTTTTTGCCTCAGGAACATTCCCGAGACACATTGTGTTTACAAGCAGGCTGGGGGTTCTTCTGTGCTCAAACCAATGTCTTGAGCAAGTCTGCCCAACACCAGTTCTCTTGCATACCTACAACAACCTCGCTCACTTATTCCAGACGTTTTATACCCACCCTTGGAAGTCAGGGTTACTGGAGTAGGGAAAAAAGAGGTTGGAGAAATTCTAAAGTGGGGGCTACCTGTCTTTCCTTTAAGTTTCTGGCTTTTGGAGCCTGGTTTCTTTAGCTTTGAACTGAGTTCTATTGACTTTTGAGCAATGTTTCTTTTCTGTCTCACGACTGGTTTATACTGGTTATTTACATTGAATTTGTGTGTCAAGTAGGTGATAAATAAGCTACAGTATAAAACCTATTAGGGCAATTTCTGTAACACGGGTTCCTCTTGAGCACCTTCTATGCTACAGGCTCAGGTCTGGTCCTTTTTAAAAGCTTGTTGGAGCATTCTCCTCCCCTCTCTGGTGGCATCTCTACAGGGCAGACTCATGGAGCAACCCCAGAACAGGGGAGTGCCAATTACAGAACAAGAATGCTCTGATGGTCCCTGGTACTTACTATTATTGTTGTTTGAGGCGGGGTCTCACGTATTCTAGGCTGACCTCCAGCTCCCTGTTTAGCTGAGGATGACCTTGAACTTCTGATCCTCCTGACTCTACTTCCTGAGTGCTGAGATTCCATACCTAGTTTATTTGGTTCTGGGGATCAGACCCATGGCTTCTTGCCTGGTAGGCAAGTATTTCACTAACTGAGCTACACCTCCAGCCTTTATCTCACCATACTTTGGCCACCAAAGTGTTTAGGGATGTGGACCATTGTTATACTTTTCTAGATACTTCTGTGATGAAGGTGATGGTGATGGGGTGATGGTGATGATGTCTGTGTGAGGACTTGGGGTGTGGCACCATGGTAGAGCACCTGCCTGGCATGCACAGGCATCTGGTTTTAATTCTCGGCACTGGAGAAAAGAATCCATGTAAGTTCTTGTTTTGTACTGGCAGGGCTGATGTGCGTTCCTTTTCAGAGGGAGGCATGGGAGGCTCCATTACCTGAGTTTACTAAGTGGGACAAGGGGATAGCCCGGGACTCATCCTTGATGAGCTGGGCTGGAGGCCTTCTTCTTTTCCTTTTGAGTTTGTTTGCCAGTGATTCAAGGTGGTCCATGATTACAGGACAATGCAGAGGCACTGACTGCATTTAGAAATGGTCACACAGGGGTTAAGACTTCACTGCTTCTTTCTGACTTAACTCCTGACTGACTTCACAATCATGGTTAAGAGGTTCTGCACACATAACACAGGAAGTGGAAAACCCCAAACAGTTATCAAGCTGGCCTTGGCTGCTGGAGGTTTGTACATATTAGCGTTTACCTGGGACTGAAGAGAGCCATCCCTTTAATGAACCCTGGCGAAGCGTCCTTCTTTCTCCACTGTCAGCAAGACTGACCTGTGGCTCAGTCCACGTCTGGCCTGATAAGGAGAAGGCACCCGATAAGTGAAATTGAGCCAGTGGCATTGTACACATCTTCCTTTGATTTCCAGAAACTTCCTTCAAAGTCCTACTGCTACCAGACTTTAGGTCACAATTTGTATGCTTCAGCAAGCCAGGTTCACCCATATGCCCATTTAAACAGACAGATGCATTAATAGCTTTCTAGGAGACTTATTCAACCTTGAGGAGAGAGACAAACAGGGCCTGGTGACCCCCCCAGTCTGTTTTCAATGTCTTCAAGTAAGACCATGCAATAAAGGTTTAAATAGAGGCTCAGAATTATGCATGACTAAGAGGTTCCTGTTCAGGTACAGGCCACCCCTCATTGTTTTGGCTCCACCCTCCTGCCAGGTGGGTTGGCAAATTGCAAATCACTTTCCTGGAGAAAGCTTCTCCTCTGGCTGACCCAAGCTTTAAGCTTTCTCTTCTCCCAGCGTGAGATTCCTGGGGAGTTGGGGTGGGGTGGAGGTGGGATTCCAGTTTCTTGGGGGTCATTGTTTTAATAGTCTGGTAGGCAAAGTGAAGGGTGTTTCTTTAGACTGCGTTCATTCTTTTCAGGCCAGTTCCACTGCCTCAGTGGCATTTCTGCTATGGAGATATTTCTGACACACACAGTTTGTATGACATTTAGGGCTGCTTATAACTGAGAACCTATTGTGGGCCAGTCAGTGTGGTATAAAGTCAGTTAAGTATAAAGCATTTTAATGTGATGAAGACAAGTATCCAAGGTAGACATCTGGCTGATTGTACAAATGAGGGTACCAAGATTCAGAGAGCGGAGTTCCAGCTACCCATGACCATACAGCTAGAGACCAGCAGCAGTCTCTCCAGTCCCTTCTGCTGCCACCTCCTAAGCCTGCTCCATTTCCACATTTCCTTTTCTTTTCTAAGAGATAGCTCTGTGTGTGTGTGTGCGTGTGCGTGTGCGTGTGCATGTGTGTCCGTCCTGTGTTGCTTTCTATCCTACCCTTGGAATTGGTTCCCCCATAATATCAATGCCATCTCCTGAATCTTTCTGTCTTTGTTACCCTTTCTGGGTCCTGGCTCACCCCAGTGGGTTCATCCTTCATTGTGATTTAGGTTACAATGGGGAACCAGAGACACTGTCCCCATTGCTTTGCTTTTAGGAAAAGCCTTATTAGCCTGATGGCACAATAAGCAAGAACTGGCCTCTAAGGAGCCTGGCCGGCCTCGTGTCCTGCAAGGTATTCAAGAATCCATCGAGATGGCTCAGTGGGTAGAGATGCTTGCCATGCAAGCCTAGAGAACTGAATTTGATCCTTGGAACCTACAAGGAGTTGGAATGAGAGAGCTGATTTCATGGATTGCCCTCTCTCTCTCTCTCTCTCTCTCTCTCTCTCTCTCTCTCTGCACTGTAGCATGAGTATGTGCATGTGTGAGTATACATACACACAGATGCTCATGTACATGCACACACACTCCATGAGTTATAATTAACATACCAGTGGGGTGTTAGGAGAGACTCTTGGATCTTAAGTTCAAGCTTCTGCCAGGAGCACCACTGTCCCTGTAGTTGGATTGAGAATTGTGCAGCTTTCCAGACTGATCATCTGTCAGCACCTCCCAAGTCTCCTACTTCTGCTTCTCACCTCCACCCCCTCCTGTGTATACCCTTTGAGGCTTTCAGTACCATGAACCTTTGTACTTTCTAGAACTAATTTGAATGTGTTTGTTTAAAATTGCATTCAGTTAGCTTGAATAGGTTATATATTTACATGGCACAAATTTCAAACTATATAGAGTTGGTGTACCCTATTCTGAGGTTATCAACCTTACTACTTTTTTCAATGTCATTTATCAAGGTTTTTCTGGATCTAGTAGTAAATAGACATGTAAGAACTCACTCTGGGGCTGGAGAGATGGCTTAGAGGTTAAGAAAACTGGCTGCTCTTCCAGAGGTCCTGAGTTCAATTCCCAGCAACCACATGGTGGCTTACAACCATCTGTAATGGGATCTGATGCCCTCTTCTGGTGTGTCTGAAGACAGCTACAGTATACTCATATAAATAAAGTAAATAAATCTTTAAAAAAGAAAAAAGAACTCACTCTGTAGACCAGGCTGGCCTTGAACTCAGCCCTTGTATGCCTCTGCCTCTTGAGTACTGGGATTAAAGGCATTTGCCACCATGTCAAGGCTGCCTATAAGAATATTCATTTCTTTTGGGTGATTGGTAAAATCTCATTCATGCTACTGGAAATCCACTGTCTATCATTTGACAGTGCAAGCTTGCATATCTATCTATTTGTCTATCTACCTATTTATCTATCATCTACTATCTATTAAAAGTGTTTCATATTATATTAAAATTTCAGTGTATCATACAGCTACATATTCAGCTGGCCCTCCACATTTGTGAGTTCTACATTTGTGTATTCAACCAACCATGAATCAAAGATACTTGAAAAACAAAGAGAAGAAATTGTACCTCTGCTGAACAAATACAAATGTTGTTCCTGTCATCACTCCCTAAACAGTGTAGTAAGACAACCACATCCAGTATTCTATCCTATTAGCTACTCTAGGCTGATAGGTTAAAAGCTGGGACAATAATGTAGATTATACACAAATGCTTAGCTGTTTTACATAAAGGGCTTGAGTGTCCCTGAGCCTTTGTACCTATGGGGATTCTGGGACCAATCACCTGCTGATAAGGATAACTGAATGCATATATATATGTGTATATAATATATTTGTTTTATACAAATATATACATGCACTGAAATATACATACATAAATTTAGAATGTGACTGTATCCTTAGCTATGTTTTGGGCTATATAAGATCTCACTGTATAGGTGAAATGAAAGTATATTTGAACTGTCCCCTATTATTCGACATTTTGGTTGATTCCCATCTTACACAAACATGGAATGAGTCATCTTGAAGCACTGCCATTTTGTACACACTAGTGTGTTTGTAGCATAAATGCATAAACTGAGATCTGGTGAGGGAGTATATTCACCTTTCATTTGTTGTAGATACTGCCAGATGAGCTGACACCCGGCCCACTTCGTTTGGTCAGGTTCCTTCAGAACTGCTCCCTGCAAGGCCCTGGACTACAGATACCTAGAGGCTGCCTAGAGTACACTTTGGTTCACACTGTTTTGTCTAGAGTGGCTAGCAGCTCAGAAAAGTATCACTTCCCAGCTAGTCTTGGGTCAGTCAGAACCTGCCAACACATTGTCCTCCTACGGCAGTCCCCTCTCCTTAGCTAATGCTGTCTGTCTGCCTGCCTAGGCCCAGTCTATTCTCTGTACCATGGGAAAAGTAAATGGGTAGAAATCTATACATAAATATCACCTGCAAATGGCATTTCTGTGGGTCCCAAGGAAGTTGGCCTAACAACCATGCTTAGGAGGTACTTGGCTTCATGTGGTCCTGCCTCCACCATGCCTCCTCTTATGTCTTTGGCTTGAGCTCTCTCTTGGATGCACCACCCTCCAAGACCGAGGCTTCTGTTGTGTTCCTGGAATTATCCAGCCACTTATCTGACTCTTTGCACTGACTCTGGATGGTTATCTAGACTGCTCTCTCTCCTCCCTTTGAATGGCTAACTCTTTCTCTCCAGATCCAGCTCAAGTGTTATTTTGAGGAAGTGACTTTTCTGGACCTCTCATTCCATCCAAGTACCTCTTCCAGCTCTGGGTCTCTCTGGGTCTTTTGTCTCCTTTCTGTCCTTGGTGACACTCTCACAGCTGATAAGTCTCGTAGCTGCTAGTTGCCCCTCTGTTGGAAGGCAGCTCTTCCAGGCCTGAGCTTTAGTCTCTCCTCTTTACCTTCTCTAGACAGTGCCAGATACCAAGTCATCCAGCAGTTGGCTGCAAATACCTGTAGAGTGACCAGTGAATGTGGGGGACCTTTTCATTGTGTGGACATGTGACCTCAGGAATCACAGGTTAGGGACAAGACACACCCATTAACCCAGCATTTCTATGCCAGGTGTGGTATTCTAACTTTACAGTGTGTTGGCATTACCCGGAGAGTCCTTTAAAATGCACATTCCTGGGTGGTATCGGAGACGCACAGTTTCCACCTAGCTTGTGGTTGTAATACTGGGCCAGCTAGACACCGGAGTTATGATAGCACTCTGCCATTGGAAACAGAGGGGGCCTCCCTCCATGAGTAATCACCTTGCTGGTGAACTGTGCCAAAAATAACCTACTACCTTGTGTGGAATGGGGTGCCACTTGCTCTCATGCTCCCTGTTCCTGTGTTTGGAGGTAGCTGTGAAGACCCATGGGAATAGAGGCTTTTACTCACCCTGGGGCAGTGAGTAAAACTAGAGGCTTTTCTTCTCTTTTCTTTTCTTTTCTTTTTTTTTTTTTTTTTTTTTTTTTTGAGATAGGGTTTCTCTGTGTAGTCCTGGCTGTCCTGGAACTCACTCTGTAGACCAGGCTGGCCTCGAACTCAGAAATCCGCCTGCCTCTGCCTCCCAAGTGCTGGGATTAAAGGCGTGCGCCACCACCTCCGGCTTTTTTTTTTTTAATTAGGTATTTTCTTTATTTACATGTAAATTTCTCCTTTCCCAGTTTCCCCTCCAAAAACAAACAAACAAACAAACAAAAACAAGAACAAGCCCCTGTTGCCTCCCCCCTCCCCATGCCTGCTACCCCACCCTTTCCCACTTACTGGCCCTGGCATTCCCCTACACTGGGGGCACAGAACCTTCACAGGGCCGAGGTCCTCTCCTTCTATTGATGATCGAATTTGCATTCTAGAGGCTTTTCTTGACCTCTGATCTTCGATTAACTTGGAAACTTGCCCCAACTCGTTTGGCATTTGGAGTCATTAGCTAAGGACCTGGGGCAGCCAGCCCACCCTTTCCTGGCAGCTGTGCTTGCTTCAGCACTGAGAAAGGCTGCCGGACAGAGGTGAGCACCGGCATCGCAGGCCATTGTTGCCACACCAGGGATCATATGGGCTTCAGATAATGATAAGGGCAGACTTGGACGTGAGGGGAGGCATTCTGAAATCCTGGCAGACCCTGCATTTCCAGTTCTTCCCCTGGAGTTTCTTTTGGATCTCTTCCTATCTTAACACTGCAAAAAAGAAGTGATTGTGTTCTCTGGGTTCCTGCCCCTGTGCACAGCAGGAAATGATTTTTGGTTTGCCAGTTAGGTGTAGAATTGAGGAAGCCCTTGGGGATTATGTAAATGGGAGGAATGACTCTGTTTAAGGTTAGGAGAACTGAAGTGTGACCAGGCTCATTGCATTGAAATGATATTGGGTGCACTTGGATGATTGATTGTGGGATGTGTGGGGCTTTGGAAATGCATGATTCCATAGAGGTTTAGAATGGAGGGAGAAAGTAAGTGAAGTTGGACATTTTGCTACCTGAACTAGGAGGCTGACAATGAAAGAGGAAGTAAAAAGTGTGCAGGTCTATTGTGACATACTTGCTAGTTGTGACTTAGGAAGGAGCGTTGTCATACCGAAGTGCTGTGTGTGTAGCTAAAGTAACCAGTTACAGGAACTGGTTGGTGGGCCACTACTGTGTGACTTCGGGAGAAGTGTTTGTTTAAAAAATTATTGCTAAAAATTAAAAAAAAAATGTTATAGTGTGTATGTGGAGGTCAGAGGACAACTTTATAGAGCTGGTCTCCCTTTCTACCGTTAGGTGGGTTCTGGGGATTGAACTCTGGTCTCTTGGTTGTGCTGTGAGCACTTTTACTCACTGGGTCATCTCACCAGCCCTTTCAAAATTGCTATCGTGTGCAGGTGTGCATGTGTCACAGCAAGCGTGAGGAGGTCAGTGGACAAGGGTAGGGGTCGGTTCTCTACTTCTACCTTCAACGCCAGGCATTTATAGTAAGTAGTTTTGGCTGCTGAGCCTTCTCTCCAGCTGCACCCAGTGCCCATTGTTCTTGAGCCTGGGTTATCTCACCAGTGCAATGGAGCAAAGGATACTACCACGTGGGATAGCTAAAATGAGAAGGATTATGTCAAAACTAGGTCTGATGTCCCCACTTGTTATATATATCAGATCAATAAACATTCATTTCTCATTCTCTCTCATGCGATCGATTCTCTAGCTACTTTATACGTATGATACCTTTTTCATGGGGAGGGGTAGGAGCTGGGACAATGTCTCACCTTATAATCCAGGCTGGCCTTGAACTCACTATGTAGCTGAAGATAACTTTGAGCTTCTGATCTCTCTCCCTCCTGTACTGGGATTACAGGCATGTACTACTATGCCTGCAATGCTGGGGGGACAAAACACATGGGTCCTTGTCAATGCCAGGCAAGTAAGTACTCTACCAAGCCCCAAATGGTGCTTTTGAAAAGCTTTTCATATTTCCTGCCAGATTTAGAAAATAACATTTAAAAGTTTTCTTCCCTCCCTCCCTCATCCCTCCTCCTTCCCTCACTCCCTTCCTTTTTTACTCCCTCAAAAGGGAAGGTTATCTAAGCCAAGTTTTTCATTTTGTCTTTGCTGCAAACTCAGTACAGTCAGCCTTTACGGTCTATGGATTCTACATGTTCCGATCAATAAATTACAGGTTGAAGTTTTCGATAAAAAGACTCTATCTGCACCTGTGCCTAACACACACAGACCTTTTCGTGTTGTCATCCTCTGGCCAATGCAGTAGGACCATGGTTTCTTCAGTCCTTGCACCTAACTGGGATGTAATGTATATGTAATGTGTGTGGGTTCCATGTGAACATTGTGCTTTTACAAAAGGGGTTTGAGCACCAAAGATTTTGGTATCCTCTAGGATGGCAGAACCGGGGCTGAAGATACTGAGGGCGGCTTCAAGGATGTGGGAGCAGCAGAAGGGGAGTCCTCACTGTGCTCCTGAGACTGACCATTTGTGATGGGGATGTGGGACAGCTCATGGAAGCCCAAAGCTGGTCTTGGGTATCTGGGCTGTGTTTTCCTAGAGTTAGTTTTGCTTCTCTGTGTGTCAGCAATGTTGCCCACCCATCCCTTCTCACGACAGCCTCCAATGTTTCCAGTGTGGTAGACAATTCTGTCAGCAGTTTCCTGCTACATGCACTACAGGTTCAGCTACCTGGAAAGAACAGCCCCTCCCCTCTTCCCAGGTGTCTCTGCTTCTGTCGGCTGCTGGCTCCTGGCTATTGTTTCTATGGTTACCTTCAGTGTTTGGATAGAGCAAAAATGCTGCCAGGATCACTCAGCTGGAGGGTAACAGGTATAGAGGGAGTAAGGGTGCTTATTCTTAGCGCAGCCACACTCCTATGTGGAGGAGAACACAGACTTGGTTGGTATTTGTGTGAATGTAGATGTCTCTTTAACTTTTAAAGATTTGTTTATTTTATGTGTAGGAGTGTTATGCCTGTGTAAATGTATGTGCAACATGTGAGTATGGTGCCCATAAAAGCCAGAAGGGGAAGTTAGATCCCCTAGAACTGGAGTTTTGGATGGTTGTGAGCCTCCATGTGGGTGCTGGAATCAAACCTAGGTCCTCTGCCAGAACAGCAAGTGCTTTTAGCCTGAGTCCCCTCTCTGGCCCCTAGACATTTCTTATGTTACATTCTTATTTACTTTTTGAAATACATTGTTGCATTACTTTTCTAATTGACTATAACAAAACAATGAAAAGAAACAATGTATGTGAGATTCTGTAAGACCAATCTTATTATTAAATATAAGATTATATTATGTTTATATATGCATATACACATGGACACATACATATATATAGTGCTGAGGATGAAGCCCAAGACTTTGAACATACAAGGATAATCTAAATCTACAGATAATCTAAAGACTTAACACCTTCAGCTGTCAGTGTATGCAAACAATGGCCCTCAAAGAATTAGAATTTCTCCAGGAATGCTTGTTGGAAGAAGGAAAAAGCTGATGTCTGGTGCCAGCCAAAACGGGAACTTGTCCCCCAAGAAGAGATTTCACCCAGCTGTGAAAATCTGTCTGTTTGCCTTACAAGAGAAACTGGAGCCAGACAATGTTAGTGATGGGCATGGCCACACCTTAGCCAGCACTGCTTAGTTATACATGCCTCCTACCTTGTATTTAAATCTAAACCTCCTGTTGGAACCTGGAAGATGGACATGCAGGGGTGGGGTTGGGTGCGGTGCATGTTTCTCTAGCACCTCTTGTTGTTCTTCCCAATGTGACTACATTGGATAGATCTCTCTCTCTCTCTCTCTCTCTCTCTCTCTCTCTCTCTCTCTCTTTCTCTCTCTCTCTCTCTCAAAAGGCTTACTTATTTTTATTTTATGTGTATGTAGGTGTACCTGTATGTATGTATGTATGTATGTATGTATGTATGTATGTATGTAT
>JADRCD010038002.1:0-14947 GCA_019843815.1 Montemys delectorum | reverse complement strand
CAATATGGGCAGCCTCCATATTCGTCTGGCCATTTTCTACAATAATCTTTTGTCTGATCAAGGAGAAAGCAAGTATAGAGATCATAATATTTAGATGGAATTACAGATACAAGGATGATAGCAATTTGGATTGGTTCCTGGCATCCGGCTATGGAACAGTTTCCTGACCCTATTTGGAAAGACTGTTATCTGTGGGAGTTTCTTGAACCTCTAATCTCCAGATGTAAGAGCTACCCTGGATAGAAATGAACAGTGGGGGGGAGGACAGGAAATCCATGTCTAATCCAGTGAGGTTGAGCTCAGCTGCTGGATTAGTCTCATTTTCTGGGATTGGGGACAAGGTGGGTGGTCTTGGCATTCTCTGGAGTTTAACAGGGCACAGTCCTGTTAGGGTCCATGTGTATTGAAGAGGAGTCATTTTCAGGTGGAGGAATGAAAGGTTTGAGGTGAGACAGATGGACCCAAGAAAGAATCCCTCAAGTTTAGCAGCTGTAGGGGTCAGGAGAATTACCTTAAAAGGGCTCTGCCATTTAGGGGAGAGTGGTGAGGGCCGATGACCTGGAGGGGATAGAATGACTTGGTCTCCAATGTTGATAGGTAGTGGACAGGAGAAAGTATATGGCCAAGGTAGATGGTGGGCAGCAAAGTTCCATAGGAGAGAATGGAGGTAGCAAAGTAATGGAGTAAGTAAATGGTCTGGGAGGAGAGAGCATTTAGGTAAAAGACCAGGAGTTAGGACTGAATGTCCATATGTGAGTTCAAAGGGAGAAATGAGGAGAGGTCTCTTTGGGAGAGCTTGTAACCTAAAAAGAGCCAGAGGTAGGAGTTTAACCCAATCAAGGTGAAGTTCCTGTGACAGCTTAACAAGAGTGGTTTTTAAAGAGTGGTTAGTTCTTTCTACCTTACCTGAAGATTGAGGGTGGTAAGGAATATGAAAATGCCAGGGGATGTCTAGGGCCTTAGATAGGATTTGAGAGACTTGGGAAGTAAATTCAGGACCATTGTCTGATTGGAGAGAGGCTGGACACCAAACCGGGGGTTGATCTCTTGGAGGAGGAGATCAGAGACTGTCTGAGCCCTTTTGTTAGTTGTGGAAAATGCCTCTACCCACCCCAAGAAGGTGTCCACCAAGACCAGGAGGTACTTGGCACGCCTGACAGTGGGCGTGTGGGTAAAGTCAAGTTGCCAGTCAGTTCCATGAAGGGAACCTCTAGCCTGATGGGTAGGAAAAAAGGTCCTATGATACCTTGAGTTGGGGTCAGACTTCTGAAAGATTTTGCAAGAAGCAGTGATAGATTTTAAGAAACTTAAGTCCTCACCAGTAGGCTGTAGATGGGTCTTGACAAAAGAAGACAATGCATGGCTGTTAGGATGAAAAAGTTGGTGAATATAGGACAGAGTTTGGTGGGTATCATGGGATGAAGAAGGTGGAGATACAGGTTGAAGTGTAAGAATGTCCTGGGGAGGATGAGACAAGTCTAGGCCTCTAAGGGCCACAGCTCTAGCTGCCTTGTTAGCTCAGTTGTTTCTCTTGGAGACCATAAAGTCATCTGTCTGGTGGGATCTACAGTGTACAATCCCAATGGCTGTGGGAATATGGGAGGCCTTTACCATGGCCATAATTTGGTTTTCATTAGTTACTGATCTTCCTTTTGTGGATCAGTAACCTGCGCTCCTTCCAGATAGCAGCATTGGACAGGAGGATATGAAAAGCATATTTAGAATCTGTATAGATTTTGAGGGATTTTCCCTGTGCCAGTTGAAAGGCACGAGTAAGGGCTATTAGTTCAGCCTGTTGATTGGTGGTGTGAGTAGGAAGGGCCTGTGCCTCCACTACCTCAGTGTCTGACACTATGGCATAACCAGCTCGTCTAGCCCCTTCATGTAGAAAGGAGCTGCCATCTGTATACCAGGTATAGATGGCCTGAGGCAGTGTGCCCTCCTGTATGTGCGAAGGATGAGGTAATAGTTCCTCCAAAGTTTCAATGCAGGAGTGAGATAGGGAGTGGTCAGTATTAGGTCAAGGAAGAAGATTGGAAATATTAAGAGGTGGGCATGATTGGAAGGTGAGTGTGGAATATTCTATTAGAGCTACCTGAAGGGAAAGTACCCTAGAGGGAGGTAGAGTTTTGTAAGCCTTTATAAGTTAGGAGCTGTGACAAGTTAAGAGGAAGGAAGAAATTAATGGGCGACACAAAAGTTAGTTTTTTTGACTCTCTAATAAGGAGTTCAATGGCTGCTAAGTATAGATACAAGGTACCCATCCCTGGATGGTTAGATCTAGTTTTTTTTTTAAAGTATGCTACAGGTGCAAAAGAGGGTCTCAGTTGATGACCTAAGACTCCAAGGGCAAATCCCTCTTTTTCAGTTACATAGAGGGAAAAAGGACGATTCAGGTCAGGGAGATGTAAAGCTGGGGCCTTAAGGAGAGCCTGTTGAAGCCTTTAAAAGGGCTTGGTAATAGGTTTGAGAAGAGGTTCATAGGTGGGGCCTAATGCTGCTTCATATAGGGGCCAAGAAAGGAGGGGAAAGGATGGAAGCCAGGAATGTAAAAAACTAGCTATTCCTAGGAATGATAAAATCTCCTCATTTGGAGAAGGAACAGTTAAAGACTGAATGAGATTCTTTCTATCTAAGGTAACAGCCTTGTGAGTTGGGGTAATTGTTAGTCCCAAATAGGTGACCTGAGGGGTGGACAGTTGGACTTTAGAAGGTGAGACCCTGTAGCCTTGACTGGAGAAGAAATTTAGGAGAGCAGAGGTGTCAGCTTGGCTAATTTCTAGAGAGGGGCTACAAAGAAGGACGTTGCCTATGTAAATTATAACCTTAGATTTATGGAGAGACAAGGACAGTAAGTCAGAAGCCAGGGCCTGACCAAATAGATATGGGTCTCCTGGAATCCCTGAGGTAGAAAAGTCTAGGTAAGTTGGGTAGAAAAATGGGTATCAGGCTCTGTTCACGTAAAGGCAAATATGTTTTATGACTGGGCATCTAGAGGGATAGAGAAAAAAAATGCATCCTTAAGATCTAAAACTGAGAAATGAGAAGTCCCTAGGGGATAGTGGAAATAAGTGTGTAAGGGTTAGCCACAACAGAATGGAGAGAAGCCACTTCAGAATTAATGTGCCTGAGGTCTTGAACCAGGCAATAGTTACCATTATGCTTCTTAATTTCTAGTATAGGAGTGTTTAAGGGGGAAGAGGTAGGGCAAAGGAGGTTTTTTCTCAAGAGGTCAGAAATAATAGGCTTAAGTCCCCTGAGCCTCTAGAAAGAGAGGGAGTATTGAGCTTGGGTTATGTATCTGGTAGAGTCCAGTGATTAGATGAAAACAGGAGAATGCTGTTTAGCAACAGAGGGGTTCTGGATGTCCCAGAACCTGGAAAAGGAAATAACATGGTAGTGTTAGTAGGTTGGCTGGCTAGGAGAAGGAGCAGAGGAACTCCTGGCGAGCTTGGGTTTAGGCAAATGCAGGGAGCAAAAGAAATAGAGGCTCCCAGCCTAGCTAGAATATCCCTTCCCAATAAGAGCACAGGACATATTGGTACTATCAAAAAGGAATGGGTGAGAGGTACACCCATAAAATCCTAAGTGGTGGGGTCTGGAGAGGGAAATAAGGTTGTCCTCCTACCCCAACAATAGGAAAACAAAAAGGAGAAGTGGGTCCCCAAAACTCTGTCTGGACCAAATAAGTGGCTCCAGTGTCCAAGAGGAAGGAGAAGGGCCAACCACATACCACAATATCTACCCGGGGGTTCCCTGCTAGTGATGGCAGTAGTTGGGTCAGGGGAGCTCAGGCCTCCTCAGTTTGCTATAGCCAAGCCTAGGAGATCAGCTGGAGGGTTATCTGGGAGTGATGTGCCTCTGTTCTGCCTAACATAAGGACAATCAACAGCCCAATGTCCCTCTTGATGGCACCTAGGGCATTGTCCCCTTGACTTGTGGAAGTTAGGGCAGGCTTTTGCCCAATGACCTTTTTGACCACATTTGTAGCTGTACCTGATGGTCTCTGAGTCTTAGGAGACCATAAGTCTGGGGTAGTGGCTGGGGCTGGTCAGACAGCCTTTGCCAGCATATGGTATTTTTGTTTGTGGACTTTGTCACCTCTCCCATGGTACACTTTGAAGGCCAGCATTAAGACTTCTACCTGTGGAGTTAGGGGTCCCTTCTCCAGTTTTTTAAGTTTAGCTCTTATGTTGGGGTAGCTCTGGAAAAGAAGTAGGTCATCAGAAGTTGGTTACCTTCTGAGTTTTCAGGGTCCAGATTGATTGATATGCTGTAATAAAGCCTTTGTAAGGTGTTCTAAAAATTGAGATGGGTTTTCCTGCTTGTCCTAGACAACCTCCTGTAGTTTCTCAAAATTTACTGGCTTTAAGGGCATCAAATGATATGTTAGAATGGCAGCTTGCATCTGGATACAACACATATTAGGCCCAAACAGTTTCATGTGTAAGAGGTTTTATTGGGAGAGAGAGACAGGGTGGTGGCGGAAAGAGAAGAGTGAGTGAGTGAGTGAGAGAGAGAGATAGAGAGAGAGAGAGAGAAAGAGAGATTCCTCATATATGTATATGGGTGGTGATGTGGTGGTCACCATATTCTGGGAATATGGTGACTGTTGCCTTGGCAACAGGTCTATGAGGCCTGTGTATGTGACGTCATAGGTTTCTGAGACCCTGATGCCAACATAGACCTCACAGAAAGGGTGTTGATCTCATGATGGGAAGCCAATTCCTCCTAAGAAAAATAGCTTAATTGTTTGTGAATATGTTGGGTAAAATTACAAATGAAGTGTTCAGATCATTTGCTCGGATATAAGTCAGTAGTCATGGCTTCACCGGATAGAAACCAAGGCATAAGATTCTAGTGGGATAATGATCTTTTAGAGTTTATTGATGCTAGGTAGCAAAGCACATCCTTCAAATAAAGAATTCTCCTTATAGTTCATAATATATTCACAGCAATATGGAATTGAGTAAATAAACAAATCAAAATTTCACTTTGGAAAATTTCTGAAATATTCCTGTTCTTTCCTATCTTAAATAAATCTGTGGGTTATTTTCCTTCAACTATTTACATTTTAGAATCATTTGATTAATTATAGTAAGTAGTCTAATATAGATGTATTGGGTTTTGATATATATCTTGTGATTTAATTAAATCTTAAAAAATTATAGCCAGCTAGGGGAGGAGAGATGTCTCAGCTGTTAAGAGCACATACTCTTACAGAGGACCTGGATTTGGCTCCCATCACCCACATAGTGGCTTACAACTTATTCCAGAGGGCACTTGTTCCAGTGCTCTCTTCTGGCCTCCATGAGCACCAGACATACATATATGCAGGTGTTTATGCAGAGACATAAACTAAACTAAACTAAATCTTTTACAACTTCTGGGTTGTAAGACAAACTAAGTTGTGGCTTTTCCTAAACAAGCATTTACAACACAGCAAAGCCCATAAAGCAAAGTAGTACCCATTCTTTGAGGAGAAATGAATCCTGATTGAGTGCATGCTTAACTGTTTGAGTGTTTCCTTGGTATATAAAGTAAAGAATGCATGCAACGTTCATACAGAGAATATGTCGTCATAGATTCAGATATTTCTAGGATATGTTCTATGCTTGTCAGCCCTAAATCTGATTTTCCTTTCCAACTTTGTGAATTCACTAAGTCATGAGGTTTTGTGGGAGGGGAGGTAGAAAGTGTCCAGTACCTTTTGGGTAGCCTTAAAGTTTTGATAAAAGCATGTGACAGTCTTATGTAGTTACAACTGATGTTATATTCATAATGAATGAGGAAAAGAATCAGAATCAATTGGAATCATCTAAGGAATCATCTATTCCTTAGTGAATTCTTCCTCTAAAAATGTCCATGAATAAAAATCTTAGCATGAGGCAAAAGATATAAAAAGTCTTTTAAAAGATGTAGTGAAAGTCAAGTACAAGTAATGTTTATCTTTGTCATAGAGATGGGCTGAGACTACAAGCCTGTGGAGCTCAGGGCCTGAGAACATGCAGTAGTAGCCGGAAGTCTAATGTCTACAAGGCTAAGTAAAGGCAAAGAGTTACAAACCAAGTGTGTGATACAAGACATGTATACAAAAGGTAGGTATAGCCAGAGGCTAGGAGGGCCTTCACTCTTCTTAGAGTTGAATTCTTTAAGCTCTTAAAGAAATTCCCTGGGGCTAGAGAGATGGCTCAGCAGTTCAGAGCACTGTCTGAACTCAGAGGTCCTGAGTTCAAATGCTAGCAACCACATGATGGCTCACAACAATCCATAATGAGATCTGATGCCCTCCTCTGGGGTGTCTGAACTTCTGGGGTACAGTGTACTTACATATAATAAATAAATAAATCTTTTTTAAAAAAGAATTCTCCCCAACATTAACCAGTACTACAACTAGAAGCTAATTGCAGATTTTGGAGAATAAAAGGAACAAACAATTCCTTGAAACCTGGAGTTGAAGGAACATAGCTGCTGTCTTTGTATTTGTTAGATCAATGTGAGAGAAGAATTCTGAAGCATAACTATCAGATTTAACTTCAGACTATAAAACAGTCAGAGTAAAAGGGAAAATGCAAAGGCAAGTAAGAAAGAGAGAAAAAATAATGAGGCTACAAATCAAAATTTAGTTATGCAAGGAAAGATCTAATAATGTAAAAGAGAATCAGCCAAATGAGTTGCTGACAAATTCATTGCATAGCAAATTACTTTCATATAGTAGTCTGATGAAGGTTTTCAATGACATACATAAAATATTCAAAGACAAAAATGAAAGAATAACTTTGATTAAAAAAAATTCAGAGCCAGGCATGTACCATGTATGTCTATAATCCTAGCATGTTAGAGGCAGAAGTAAGAAGGTCGCAAATTTATGCCATTTCTAGGATAATTAACAAGATGCTGTCTCAAAGAAAGTATGAGATAAGAGAAAGAAAGAAAGCAGAAAAATATTTTAAAATATACTGATAAGGATCTTGGAAATCCAGTGTCTGATCATAAATATTTAATATAATAAAGACTGGACTAAAAGAAGAAATTACAGAACTATGAATTAGTCATAAAAATGGAGTATAAGACAAAGAGATAAATGTGACAGAAGATAAAATACATATATGACATATTAAATGCTTTCATATTTGTATAATGAAAATTTCAGAATGGAAATGGAAAGAGTGGAAAATTAATTTGACAATAAAATGAATGAGAATCACATGTGTTTATGTGTTCATGCCCATGCGTGCCTGCTTGTGGATAATTCTTTGTCTTATTGTCTCCAGACAGGATCTCCCACTGAACTTGAGGTTCACTGCTGCAGTGAACTCCAGTGAACTCCCAGGATCCTCTTTCTCCACCCTGCCAACTCTGGGGATATAGGCATTGACATCCATGCCCAGCTTTTATGTTGCTGCTAAGGAGTCAAACTCAGGTCCTCATGTTTTGTCAGCAGTCTGTCCAATCTGTGAGAATATTCTTAATTAATAAAAGTTTGAATATGCAGAAACACATTTTTAGCATCTAATATAATTAAAACAAACACATGACTAGACATCTCGTAGTAAAGAACTTCAAAGATAACAACTTTGTGGTAAAATTACAAAAAGAAGATGTCTTAGTCACTGTTCTATTACTATGCAGAGGTATCATGACCAATGCAACTCATATACAGGAAAGAATGTAATTGGGGCTGGCTTCCAGTTTCAGAGTGTCACTCCAGTGCCAACGTGGCAGGTAGTATGGTGGCAAGCATGGTACTGGAAGGCAGGCTCAGAGTTACATTGTGATCTGCAAGCAGAGATAGATAGATAGATAGATAGATAGATAGATAGATAGATAGATAGATACATACATACATACATACATACATACATACAAACATACATAGGTATTCGGTTTGACATAGGCTTTTGAAACTTCAAAGACCACAGTTAATAACTTACTTCCTCCAACAGGGCCATACCTCTTAATCCCTCTAATTCTTTCAATTACTGTCACTCCCTGGTAACTAAACATTCAAGTACATAAGCCCACAGCTGGGGGGGATAGAAGTCATTCTTATTAACATCACCATAACAGTTTATACATTTTAATAACAATTTAGTTGAGGGTTATGGTTGGATAGGGAGTCACATGTTTGAAGAGGAAATAAAACACTTTTTTTCTGTTTTATCAGTTTTCCCCCTACATTTTAAATTTAAGGTCAAGAAAAAGAATGAAAAAAATCTTAGCTGTAAAAAGACTAAGAGGAACTTCATATACACAAACATTAGTTAGAAAAAGATTTAGGGGAAGCTAAAGGCTTTATAAAACATAGAAAACTAGGTACTCAGTACTAAATTTAAAATCTATTCAAATATAGGTCATGTATCTGAAGTACAAAATTGAAAAGCTCTACAATTCAAATGTTTACAATTGCCAGTGTGATGTCACAAGCAGAAAATCCCACATCATAACTACATGTGCACTAAAAAATTTGTATGATACTACCTTCAGGCTATGTGTATAAGGTATATTTGAAATGCAAATTGTTTGCATATTTAGACTGAATTCAGGTTATCTCCAAGATATTATTTCTATACAAATATTCCAAAATCGGAATACAAATCCCAAACATTTCTGTTCCCAAGCATTTTCAGGAACTCTATCCTCAACCTCAGTATTCAAACAAAACTCTAACAGTTTTAAGACTAAAAATAGACCAAAATAAACAGAAATACTTGGACATTATTGTGTTAAATAAATCCACACATTAGAAGTTAGATGTCATCATGTTAATTTGTAAATTTAACACAGACTTATTTGGGGGAAAAACATATTCAGAGGTATGTTTCTTGAGTTTGACAAGTTAATTATCAAATTCACTTAGGAATTTCAGTTGGAAAAGTGATTTTTGTGTGCAAAAAGCCCTGGATTCCATTTCTCATACCATATAAAGCAGGGTATGGTGATACACACCTGTAATCCAAAGATTGGACATACAGAGAAAGGAGGATCAGGAGTTCAAAGTCATCCTCTACTACATATTGACTTTAAGGTCAATCTGGAATACACAAGACTCTGCTTTTCTAACTTATTTGTAATTCTGTGTGAACTTATTGGTTTTATTTCAGATGAAGTTCTCATAGAATGCCAAGTAAGACCAGGTATAAAAACCTGAAAGAAGAAAGCAGTTGTGAAGGATCTAGTAATACAACAATCAAAAGCTACATACTCTTAAAAATTATAGCATATTGTTATTGATACATAGACATGTCAATGGAACAATGGGAAAGAACTAAAAGACCAAGAAACAGATATTGTTATGTATAAAACTAGAACATATAGTTAAAGTGACATCTCAATTTGCAAAGGAAAAGATTGACGTTTGTTTAGTTGCAGTAGGTTAATCAGAAAGCCTTATCAAAAACTGTGAGATTGCTCACAGCATATACCAGATAAGTTTTAAAGAGACAAAAATTAATTTTAAAAAGCATTAAAGGAAAACATCTGTGAATTTGTCTATGACTTAGGAGTTGGAAAAAATACCCAGTAATGTTTTAATTACAGAAGTAATAAGGGAAATGACTGACATGTTTCATTGCAATCAAATATTAGTAAATAAAAAGAGAATCATAATATTGGAAAATATAGACCTTCTGAAAATATAAAAGAAAAAGTTCCTCTATCCTAGAGAAAACTAAAATAGAGATATGAGCACATAATTCAGAAAAATACTAGTGGACCTGAACCCTATGATGAAATAAAAACAAACTGTGAAGAAAGACCATTCCACACTTAGCAAATTGGCTGAGGTAACATGGCTGATGGGAACAGATATCAAAAAACCTCTACCTACACAAAGGACAACTTGGCGATATCTAGCAAACTCACATATGTATTATGCTGTGACTTAGCAATCTTATTTCTAGGTGTAAAATACATATGTACAAATGGAAAAAGATGTATATGCAAGGTGATTCACTAAGATATATATCTTATATATACACATGTATATGTATACATATGTGTGTGTATATATATATATATATGTTTACATGTATGTATACATATATATATGTATATAAAATGATAGGAAAAGCAGACATGATCTCTAAAAGTATATTGACTATATTAATTATAGCACTGAAAGGTGAGGGCCACATAGAAACAAAGAAAAATAAAAAATGTATAGGCCACACTGCTTAGGAAAAACAAACAAGGAGAAAATAGTCAGATGCCTTTTTCCTATCTGGGAATGGGAAGTATGATCATACATCTATAGGATTGTGGGTCTTGTGTCCAGTCCGCCAATCAGGGCATAGCCATTTTATGAGGCAGTAAGTGGGGAGTTTAACAGTGCTTACCCTACGCTGTCACTGGGTGGATGCTGGGCCATAGGGAAGTGCCCAGGCACCTCTCAAAGAGGGGAAGCACAGTATGAGGCACAGCACAGCTGGAGCTGGTTTGGGGGTCCCCAGGTTTGTGAAGAGGCTGGAGCCGTGGGGTTCACAGGCTCTTGGACACTCAAGCTCCACTGGAAGTTGCAAAAGAGCTGAGAACAAAATCTGGAATCTGGGGCTGTGGGCTGGATCTGGCCTAGGGCTGGGAAAAAGGGGGGCTCCACCTGGTCCCATGATGATAGTCCTTGGGTTGATGGGCAGTGGAAGGCTTGGGCTTGGTGTGGGTCATAGTTGGGAGGGCAGAGAGGCCTTCTATGGGAGAGTAGATGGTGGCTCTATAGGCAAAGGCCTTTTCCATGGCTCCCTATGGTGTATCCCAATAAGAAGAGATACTCCATGATTTCAAGGCATTTATTGTCATGGTGGAAAGTGGATATGTAAAACCATACCCAACTTTTCAGGTTGCGCCTGAGATTAAATACCTTTTGCAGGTTAGAATGTCTGGGAAGGGAAGCTTATTGGCTAAGCCCTCCAGGCCTCTATATACCTCATTAGAATGGTGATCTCTATCTTGAACTTATGTGACCACAGGTCATGTCCTTTTCCTTATCTACTTGTGGAGGGGCTTGGGGCATTGCCCTTATGTGATTGATGGGCACAAAACCTATGGAGGGCTGCGACTAGTGACATGGGCCTGGTGTTCGGGGGTGGGTGAAGCTCCTACCATCCTTTCAGGATCTCCAGGACTTCTAGCCTTAGCTCAACCAGGATCCAGACTACCTTTCATGGTCCTACATACATCCTCACTGTAAACAAAACCTGAGGACAAGCAAGCAAGCAAGCAAACAAACAAACAACTACAAACAAAACAACAATCCCTGCAAAAAAAACCCTCAAACTATAAAAATTGATTTTCAATTCATGAATTATGTGCTTTATAAATCATATCATTTTTATAGCACTGATGTTATTCTAAAATTGCTGCATGTTTGTTATTGGATAAAGCAAATGAGTAATTTGTTAGTCTTGATAGGACTTTTGACACAGGGGAAAGAGAATATAAATAAAAGTGGAATGACATAAGGCAAAATCAATAATCATGAAATGTTTGTGAATTTTTTTCAGTGTGCTAGTTCTATGTATTGATGACAACAGATTGTCTAATTATATGACTCTAATATACAGCTCCTAAGACAATTGTTATTTCCCATGGTGTGAGTGATTTTGTAGGCTAAGAGTACAAGTAACTGGTAGCTTCCAGAAAGTTTCAGGGTGAGACTTATTCACTGGAAAAACCAAGGAACACCTGAAAACAGTGGCTCTTACCTGTAATCCGAACATTAAAAAGTCTGAGACATGATGCAAGTTTTAGACAAGTTTAATACAGTGTTACTGCCTCTAGTTTCCTGCGTTGGTTACTACCCTTCAGTGAGGGATGTGACATGAAGCTGAAATAAACTATTTCATTCTCAACTTACTTTTGTTCATGATGTTCATCAAAACAACAGAAAGAAACATAGAATAAAGGTTAAATGTTGAGTTAATCAACTATAAGAAAGCCTTGGAGTGGAGGGGGATTGGAACCCCATAGGAAGAACAATGTTGGCTGGCCAGACCACCCAGTGCTTCCAGGGACTAGACCACCAACCATGGAGTATATAGGGAAGGATGCAAAACTCCAAGCAGAGGATGGCCTTTTCTGACATCAATGGGAGGGGAGGCCCTTGGTCCTGTGGAGGTTTGATGTCTCAGTTTACAGGGATGCTGGAGTGGTGGGGCAGGAGTGGGTGGATGGGTGGGTGGAAGAGCAACCACAAAGAGGCAAAGGGGAGGGGGCGAGGGCAGATGTGGGAGGGGGGCTTTGTAGAGGTATAACCAGGAAGGGAGATATCTTTTGAGATGTAAACAAATGTAATGACTAAAAAACAAAGAAAACAACCACTCAGAAGTGACTTCTATCACACCTCTGTCCAGCAAAACATAAAAGTAGTGATGTTGGCAAACTTTATTATAATATGTTGTTAGAACTAGTTTGTCTTCTTGTTAGTTATTATTGTCAATTTTTTACTGAAATTAATTATAAATTAACCTTTATCATAAGTATATGTATAGGGTTCAAAGCTATTAGTAGCTACAGGAATTACTAGAATCATAGAATGTATCTCCTACAGATAAGGTATGAGTACTATATAACCTTTTATAAAAATAAATACAAACTTAAATAAATTTTAAATTATATATTATATATACTATACAATATATATATATTTGTATATATATATACAAACTTAGTATTATTATATTTGAAGTAGTATTGTTTATTTCAATTAATATTGGGTAAACAAAATGTTACTTTACTTTGACCTATCATTTCTCCAGTGTTCTTTTCTTTATTTATATCTGTTGTATATCTGAATTTTTGACTTGTCTCATTTTCTTTCTCAGCGTTTCTTGCAAGACAGGTGTACTGGTAACAACTTCCTTCATTGGTGGTTTGTCTTGGAAAATATTTCTCTTTCACTTTTGGACAGTAATTTTACAGGGTACAGATTACTAAGCCGATGGAAAGAATCCTTCCTATTAATACTTCAGATTTTTTTGTATTTGATTCTTGTCTTAGTTGGATGGATTCTGAGACAGCAGACTTAGCTCCTTTCCTTCCCCCTCTCTTGGAAAGTGGTCTCAGCCTTTGGTTCATTTCATGATTATTTTCTTCACTTTCATTTTTCTGTAGTTTGAATGTGATGTGATGTACCTTACATTGTTTGAAAGTCAAGGTCTCAGTAGATCACTCAGGATGGGCTGGACTTCATTATGTAGCTCTGGCTGTCCTTGAACTCACAAGTCATTGTCTTTAGCCTTAGATTACAGTTGTGCACCACCATATTTGACTCTTGCTTACATTTTCAGGCTTCTGTGTTTTTGCATTTATTGTGACATTGTTTGTCTGTTAGCGCTTTCTAGGTTGTGGTATGGAAAATTATTTTGGAGACATTTCGTTGTTGCTCCAAATCTTTACTCTGATTTTGGTTTTGCTTCTAAAACTCCCATCTTCTGCAGTTGTTCCAGAGCCTTTGGATATTTGGCTCTGCTTTTTATTTTTCATCCATTTTTCTCTTTGCTTTATGTTTTAAAGACATCTATTGATATATCCTCAAACCCAAAGATTCTATCTCAGCTGTGCCCAGCCTATAAATGACCCCACTGAAAGCATTATTCATTCTTCTAGTGTTTTTGATGTGTCAATTTGGATTAGATACTGTATTATAATTTGCATCTTGCTGCATTGTCACTGTTCACATGTGTTTCCTGTTTTATAAGTTATCAACCTTATCACATTAATCACAGATGTTTAAAACTCTATAATGTCAACATAGCCTAAAGTATCTGGGGGAAAACGGTTTTTGAGACAGGGTCTTATGTAGCTCAGGATGGCCTCAAGTTTTCTATGCATGAATACTAGAACTATAGGTGTGTATCACCATGCCTGGTTTTTACCATGTCCAGTTTTATGAGGTTCTCACAATCCAGTACAGGGCTTCATATGTGTTAGGCAAGCACTGACTATGTTAATTAAGCTAAGTACTTAGTCCAAGACAATTTTGTTTTATTCAGTCTTATGTAGTTCAAACTTGTTATATAACAGTGACCAGAGACTGGACTTAATCCTGGTGTTTTTGCCTCCATTTCTCAAATACTGACTTTACAGGTACATGTTTGAAAATTATTAAAGATTTATTTGTGTTATTTTAAAGTGTACACACACACACACACACACACACACACACACACACACTTGAGTTTAGGTGTCCACAGAGGTCAGCACTGGCTTCTCCCTGGATCTAGAGTTACAGGTAATGGTGAGTTGACTAGCATGGGAAGTGGGTAGCAGAAATAAAGCTTTGATCCTTGCTTTTAACCACTGAACAATATCTCCAGCCCCAGAATTGTTTTTTTAATTTAAAATTGAACAGGAGTTATTTAAAAGTACATGTATATAAGAAAAATAAATGTGGTGAATGAATGGAATGCAAGTATCAAATGATTGCTTTCTTTTTTTGAAGATAAATTTGCAGAGAATACTGAAAATGTAAACTTTAATTAGTAAAACTGTTCAGCAAGAATGAGGAATACAAAGTCAACTTAAGAAAATCAATAGCATTTTGTATAAGTAACAATTATAAAATAGAAAAGGAGACTGGAAAAATTCTATTGAAAAAAAGCAAGAAAACCACTTAAGTACTTGGTATGGCTCCTTTCAAAATATATGCAAAATGCAAGAACACTGATGAAAAAAGTAAGCATATTTTGAAGTTTAATAATGAAGAAATAAATATATAGATAATATTCATGGATTAGAAGACTTCTATTTTAATTACATAGACTATCAGATTGGGTATGTAAACAAGACCCAACATTTTGCTGCACACAGGAAACCCACCTCAGTGACAAAGACAGACACTACCTCAGAATAAAAGGCTGGAAAACAATTCTCCAAGCCAATGGTCCCAAGAAAAAAGCTGGAGTAGCCATTCTAATATCGAATAAAATCGACTTTCACCCTAAAGTAATCA
>JADRCD010037985.1:0-13588 GCA_019843815.1 Montemys delectorum | reverse complement strand
AGCAGGAAGTCTGTATCCAAAAATCATGCCTACAATTCATTTCTTGGCGCAGTAGAACTGTCAACTCTCAGCTTAGCTATGATGGAGGTAAAATTCTTTGGTGATATGAGGGTCATTGAAGTACAGCCTTATTACAATGAAATGCAATGTCTAAAAATTGTTCTTATTTTGGGCTTGTACCACAGTAAGAGCCAAGAATTTAAACTCTACTAAATACAAAACAAACAAACAAACAAACAAAAAGACTTTATATATTTGTGTTCATTTAAGAAAATACTAGTAGTGATGTGTTATTTTAAAACATACAGTTAATATTTTTGGAGTTATTTAAAATTTATATTGAGAAAAATGTATGTATTTTCAGTATTGCTGTAGACAAGCTTCTACATAAGACTGTTAAATTGATTGTTGTTTTATATCAAACAACTTTTTTTAATTCTTTTTTTATTTTTTATTAGGTATTTTCTTTATTTACATGTCATATGATTTCTCCTTTCCCAGTTTCCCCTCCAAAAAACAAACAAACAAAAACAACAAGAACAAACCTCTGTTGCCTCCCTCCTCCCCCTGCTTGCCACCCCACCTTCTCCTACTTATTGGCCCTGGCATTCCCCTACACTGGGGCACAGAACCTTCACAGGGCCAAGGGTCTCTCCTCCCATTGATGATTGACTTTGCAATCCTATGCTAAACATATGCTGCCAGAACAATAAGTCCCACCATGTATAGTCCTTGGTTGGTGGTTGAGTCCCTGGGAGCTCTGAGGGTACTAGTTATTTCATGTTGTTGTTCATCTTAAGGGGTTGCAAACCCTTCAGCTCCTTTGGTCCTTTCTCTAACTCCTTCATTGGAGACCCTATACTCAGTTCAATGGATGGTTGTGAGCCTCTACTTCTGTGTTAGTCAGGTACTGTCAGAGCCTCTCAGGAGATAACTCTATGCTTGTCCTTCCTTCAGTCTCTGCTCCATAGTAAATCTCTGCCACTCCTTCTGTGGGTATTTTGTTCCCCCTTTTAAGAAGGAATGAAATGTCCACATTTTGGTCTTCCTTCTTCTTGAGTTTATTGTGGATCAAACAACTTTTATAATACTCATTTTTATTGTTATAATATTTTATAAATTTTAAAGTATATGACAAAAAAAGTATTTTAGGTATTGAAGGGGGTCTCTGGGAGGAGTTGGAGTACAAAAGGGAAACAAGAATGTGATTTAATTCTATTTACTTAAGGTATGTTTTTAAATGTTAACAAATTCAGATAAATTGAAATCATGTATCTTTTCTTATCATAATGCAATAAAACTTAAATCAATAAAAAATAATAAAGGAAAAAAAGAAAGACAACAGGAAAAGAATAAAAAAGAAAGACAACAACAAAAAATATAACATACAGTGACACATAATATACATTCCCATTCCAAAAGAAGAATGAAGATAATCAGAAAAAAAAATATTGGACCAAAGTAAGTCTTAAAACCAGCAGGGTAAATACCAAATCCTGTGGCTCTATGTCTCATCTCCTATCTGGGGCTTCAGTTTCAAAGACCTTATAAGCTCTTCCCCTCCATCTTTGCTGCCTGCAACATACAGCTCTATCTTAAGATAGTTCCATGTCCTGTCTACAGCTCTCCTTGCCAGACATCTCACAGCTTTGGCATCTTTAGTATCTTGGGATCTCCACCAAAATCTAAGCATCCCAGCTACACACAGTGGTCTCTCGGGAGCTACTCAAGAGAAATTCCAATCCTGCCCCATGCTGCCTGGCCTTCATGACTCTCTAAGCTATGGTAAATAAATAAACAAACAAACAAACAAACAAACTCTATGAGCCCCTCAATCTTGTATCATTCTTGTGTTCTGTGCTGGCTAGTTTTATGTCAACTTGACACAAGCTAGAGCCACTTTGAGAAAGAAAAGCTCAATTGAGAAAAAAAAAATGCCTCTACCAGATGCTGGAAAGTTTGTGATGTATTTGTTTCTTTGATGATTGATATAGGAGAGTCCAAATCATTGTAGGTGGTACCAACCCTATGCTGTTGCTATGGTGAAGCAGGTCAACCAAGATCAACTTAGGGAAGGGAAGGAATGACTGGGCTTGTACTGAAGGACACAGTCCATCTCAGCAGAGAAGGCATGACAGTGTTCTGGGGTATTCACCAAAGAAGACTGCTTGGGCATAGGTTTAATCCAAAAGAAAGTCTTTATTAGCCAGCCAATGACTGTACTAGGTGTTTTGGATTCCAGTGCAGCAATTGAGTCTTTCTCAGGACGAACTTCTAAGCACAAAAACTATGTTCTGGGTTGACATACTTGAGTTTACAAGAACAGTTAGCCAGAAGCAAAACTACAGAAGCTTAAAAGCAAGGTTAGTACATTTTGAGACTTTCCAAGAACTATGTGGACTTTGATGGATTAGGCCTTTGTTTTAGTTTTGGCAGGTGGTGCTGTCTACATGCTGAGTTTTACAGCCTGAATGATACTTACATCATGGAATCAGTTATGCTAAGGTCTCAGGGCCTACTAAAGTCTGGGGCCCTGTTGCAAAAGCAGAAATATGAAGCTGGCCTAGCAGTCAGAAAGCAGAAAGAAAGAGAGTGGGCACACAGTTAGTCTATGAAACCTCAAAACCTCCTCCTAGTAACATACTTCCTCTACCAAGACTTCATGTCCTGAGGCGCCATACCCTTCCAAGCAGCACTACCAACTGGAGACTGGGGACATTTCTCATTCAAACCACCATAGTCATCTTTGCTAGATTTAGAATCACTAAGAAAACATACATATAGGTGTGTGTGAGGGTGTTTCCAATAAGGTTCAACATGCTATTCTGCTCCTAAAAGAAGAGTCACTTTGAGCCCTGTTTCCTCTCTTCTGCCAACTTTCATTTAGCCCCTAGTACCTTCCTTCATATCATATATCCTTCTCTTGAGTTCTCTCCAGGCTTGGAAGACAGCCCTTGGTCTGTCAGCATCTGCCCTTCCTGTGAGGAGGGCTGGCATCTCCGGATCTCTATCAACGCTTCTGTGTCTTTTTTTTTTCTGAGACAGGGTTTCTCTGTATAGTCCTGGCTGTCCTGGAACTCACTCTTTAGACCAGGCTGGCCTTGAGCTCAGAAATCTGCCTGCCCCTGCCTCCCAAATGCTGGGATTAAAGGCGTGTACCACCACCGCCCAGCTGCTTCTGTGTCTTAAGGGTGCCCTCTAACACACATCAAAAGCCATCTCTAGGGCATACAGTGTCGTCTACATCATGGATGACCAGGCAGTAATCTACCCACTCCAGGCTCTCAGTGAGGATGGCATTAGCAAGCAATCTAGTTGGCAGCATTCTTGAATACCCTCTGTATCTGTTCCTGTCTCCAGGTTGGTTCCTGTTTGAGTTTCTTCCCTGACTTACCTCACTGATAGAGTGGGACCTAAGAGTTATAATCTAAAATAAGCCTTTTTACTAAATAAAAGATGCAGCAGAAATAGGCATGTTGGCTCTGGCTATCCTCAGAAAGCTTAAGATAAAGGACTAAAAATGATCCCTAAAGACATATAAGTAGGCATCATAATCTGTCTCCTGACAGTTTGCTGAGAGGTGGCTGCGCCCTCCAAATGAGGAAGATGAGCACTCATGAAAAGCATGTATCTAAAGGCCTGGTGTGGAGAAGACCTTTGAAAGAACATCTCAAGCACTAACTTTACACTTGATAGTCAAAACTGATATGTTAAAATGAAGCCATGATTTTTTTCATTGTGAACCTAGCCTTTGCACTAGTCATCTGAGATGGCTCCATAGTTAAGAACACTTGCTGTTCTTGCATATTAACTGGGTTCAGTTCCCAGCACCCACATGGCAGCTCAAAACCATCTGTAACTCCACTACAAAAAGATCCAATGCCTTCTTCGGAATTCTGGATGCGAGCACCCAGGCTCTCACATGGTACAGAGACATACACGCAGGAAAAGTAGTCATACACAAAAAAACTAGAATATGTAAATCTTTAAAATGAGGTCATTAGGGTGGACCTTACTCCAATTTCATACTGTAATGGTTAATCCTGATTGTCCACTTGACAGGCTCCTGAACCAACTAAATGACTCATCTCTAGACAGGCCTGTGAGGGGACTTCCAGGAGGAAGAGGACCTTCCTCAGAGTAGGTAACACCTCCTGGAAGGTGGCCCAGACATAAAGAGGTCTGAAGGAAAAGCACTGTGGGTCATTTGCATGTGTGTGTATGTGTGTGTGTGTGTGTGTGTGTGTGTGTGTGTGTATGCCTGTGGGCCTGTGTCTCTCTGCTGAGGCCTGGGGTTCTCTGCCGCTGATGCCTGGGCTGCATGGTTCGTTAGTTAAAAGGAGGCAATGCATAAGTGAGATATTTTATTATGGGAAAGAGAAAATATACCATTCATGTAGAGAGAAAGGAGAGGAAGGAGAGAAGGGAAGGAGAGAGAGCGAGAAAAGAAAGAAAGGGAGCAAGCAAGCAAGAAGGCAAGAGAGAGAACAAAGAGCAAGAGAGAGAGGAAGAAGGCAAGAGAAGAGAACAAAGAGCAGGAGAGAGAGGAAGAGGGCAGGAGAAAAGAACAAAGAGCAGGAGAGAGAGGAAGAGGGCAAGAGCGAGGGGAGGGGGCGAACCACCCCTTATATTATGTGAGGCGTGTCTGTGGGACAGGCCATGCCTGGCTGTGGTCATATGACTGGAGGTAGGGTTCAGCTAGAATGCTGGGAGCTTGGGACATTGTCTACCTGACAGAGCACACATCTCCTGTGGAGGCAGCTGTAAAAGGTTGTGACTGAAACAGGAGCCAAGGACCTAGGAGTCATAGTGGAATGCCTTCCATCTCTTGCAGGCAGAAACTGTCCACTGGGGCTCTGGAGTTCTAGACTTATTACTCAACTGGGCCCAGGTTGTCTGGACAGACCACTGCCCTACATATGCCTTCATTCTTCCTCTTCCTGCTGCCTCTGCCACCACACATTCTATTATCTACCATACTTTATTGACATCAGACTCCAGTTTCTTGCACCTTTCAGTGCTAACTAAAGCCACCCTCCAGTATGAAGACAGCCATTGTTGCCCTACCCAATCTCTATGATGTAAGAGGTTCTAATAAGTCCCTTTTTGCTATATACATACAGTCTCTCAGCCTGATACACTAGAGTATCCAGTCTAGTATACCTTGTAAGATAAAAATGTAAATACAGAAGAAACATTCATCAGCTAAAGATGACCATCTGCAAACTAAAAAGGACTCCCATTCTCAGGGGGTTTCTGTTATACCAGGAATAGAAGACCTCCAGAAGCCCTTGAATGGTTTAGAGAGGGCAATAGAGTATAACCTGATTTGCCTTTTTGAAAGTTGATTTTGTGTGTTTGGTTTAAACCTTGACCTTTTGCATTTGTTCTGCTCTCCAGGCCTGGCTCAGCTTTGAGTTCCAATGCTTCGTGGAAGCAAGAATAGATGTGGAAGAAAACAAAACAAAACAAAACAAAACAAACCTATTAACTCTCTAGAGCTTGCCATAGGTCAGTAAACAACCCAGCCTTGGCATGTTTTAAAAGCATGTTTTAAAAGCCTGTACTTGCTATACCCAGGTCAAGCACAATTATTTTGCTTCAAATTCACTGCTTCAAATTCCTTAAGTGCCTAAGTCACTCTAGGGAAGAAGCTGAGCAAAGGAGAAGCACATTAACCCTTTCATGCCACTGGCTTACCACTTCACTCCTTATTGACAATGGGTTTTTGAATAGATAATGGGTCACGGGAGGTAAAGGGACAATTACCTTCACAATCTGGTTTTAAACAAAGTGAGACAGACAGACAGTGCTGAGCCAGACAGGATAACCATGATGTAATGAGGCTTTGAATAAAAAACAGACCAGAAAAATTCACATGCAAATGAACTGTCCTCTTAGGGGCCAATCTGATTACTCTAAAAATCCTTCTAGTCACTTAGAAGATGTTAGAAGCTGCTACTGTTAGAAGCTGGCTACTTAATTGTCAACTTGATACAAGTTAGAGTTAAATTGGGAAGAGTGACTCTTAACTGAGAAAAAGCCTCCATACCATTTGCCCGTACCATGTTGAAACCCAGAGTTCATGTGGATGTCCAAGGTCCTGCAGCAGATAGGAGCCATGTTGATGTCCCTGGTCCATGGAACCTTTAGGCCATACAGATATCTTTACTCTGGGCCACTACTGAGGCTATGACGATGTCCAGGTCCATGCTACCACTGGAGCCATACTGATGTGAGTAGCCTGCTCTGCCATCGAAGATCATGTGATGTCTGAGCCCTTGCTGCCACCATGTCCCTAGCTTAAGGTGCTACAGAAGGCCATACAGATGCCGTTGGTCTGGACTGCAGTCTGAAACCATATTGATGTCTACGGGCCATTTTGATTTGGTCTGCACTGCCACGAGATACCGCGCTGAGGTCCACGGCTCATGCTGATGCTGGAAACCGTGTGGATATCTCAAGAAACCATGTGTAAGTCCATGGTGTGTGTTCCTACTGACTGTAAATAGCAAGAAAGCTACTTTTGCCATAGTACTTGTAACCACAAGCTTTTCTATCCATTCCATGTTTCCCAAAGTAAGGATTCTGAGACTGAATTATGTATGGATAAATGTTTATGCCGATAGCTTGGGCCTGTTCCCTGACTAGCTCATAACTCATTTACCCCTGTTTTCTATGAGTGCCTCATGGTTGGCTACCTCTTCTCAGTTTTCATGCAACCAGTCTTCCGCAGAGTTCTAGGGTGAATCCTTTTTCATGTCTGACTCTATGATATAGAAATACTCTCTCTATCAGAACTTGCACCTCCCTATCTCCTGCCTAAGCTCATAGGCCTACAGTCTTTTCCTGACCAGTGAAGCTTCCACTCATTGCACAAAAGATCCCCTCTACAGTATGGAGGACTGCAGACTCACAGCCTAGGAAGAGGAAAATAGAAGGCTTCTGTCACAATCCCTACCCCACCCTACCACACCCCTAAAATGTAGCAGCCTAGATAGAAAGCCACCAAGAGAATGCGTAAAAATTGTGATAAAGATGCGGAAGTGTAGCTCTCCACAATTGATGGCTTCTAGATGGGATGCAGGTGGGGAAGGACTCAGTTTTCTTTTCTTTTCTTTTTTTTTAATAATTTTTAATTAGATATTTTGTTTCTTTACATACTATATGATTTCTCCTTTCCCAATTTCACCTCAAAACAAAAAACAAAACAAAACAAACGAAAAAACACAACAAGAACATACCTCTGTTGCCTCCTCCCTCCCCCTGCTTGCCACCCCACCCTCTCCCACTTATTGGCCCTGGCATTCCCCTACACTGGGGCACAGAACCTTCACAGAGTCAAAAGCCTCTCCTCCCATTGATGAACAACTTTGCAATCCTGTACTATACACATGCTGCCAGAACAATCAGTCCCACCATGAATAGTCCTTGGTTGGTGGTTGAGTCCCCGGAAGCTCTGAAGGTACTAGTTAGTTCATATTGTTGTTCCTCCTAAGGGGCTACAGACCTTTCAGCTCCATAGATCCTTTCTCTAACTTCTTTATTGGAGACTCTGTACTCAGTTCATTGGATGGTTATGAGCCTCTACATCTGTGTTAGTCAGGTACTGTCAGAGCCTCTCAGGAGATAGCTATATTTAGGCTGGCTTGTCCTTCCTTCAGTCTCTGCTCCATAGTTTGTCTCTGCAACTCCTTCCATGGGTATTTTGCTCCCCCTTTTAAGAATGAATGAAGTGTCCACATTTTGGTCTTCCTTCTTTTTAAGTTTCTTGTAGTTTGTGGGTTGTTCTTCCTGTATTCCAAACTTCTGGGCTAATAATCACTTATCAGAGAGTGCATACCATGTGTGGTTTTGGTGATTGGGTTACCTCACTCAGGATGATATTCTCCAGATCCATCCATTTCCCTAAGAATTGCATAAATTCAATGTTTTTAATAGCTGAATAGTACTCCATTGTGTAGATATACCACAATTTCTGTATCCATTCCTCTGTTGAGGGACATCTGGGTTGTTTCCAGTTTCTGGCTATTATAAATAAGGCTGCTATGAACATAGTGGAGAATGAGTGCTTATTACATGTTGGAGTATCTTCTGGGTATATGCTCAGGAGTGGTATATCTGGGTCCTCTGGTAGAACTATGTCCAATTTCTGGAGGAACCGCAAAACGATTTTCAGAGTAAATTGTACCAGCTTGCGATCCCACCAGCAGTGAAGTAGTGTTCCTCGTTCTTCACAACCTCTCCAGCATCGGCTGTCAACTGAGTCTTTTATCCTAGCCAATCTGACTGGGGTGAGGTGGAATCTCAGAGTTGATTTGATTTGCAGTTCCCTGATGACTAAGGATGTTGAACATTTCTTTAGGTGCTTCTCAGCCATTCGATGTTCATCAGTTGAGAATTCTTTAGCTCTGTACCCCATTTTTTAATAGGGTTATTTGGTTCTCTGGAGTCTAACTTACTGAGTTTTTTGTATACATTGGATATTAGCCCTCTATCAGATATAGGATTAGTAAAGATCTTTTCCCAATTGGTTGGTTGCCGTTTTGTCCTATTGAAAGTGTCTTTTGCCTTACAGAAGCTTTGCAACTTTATTAGGTCCCATTTGTCAATTCTTGACCTTAAAGCAGAAGCTATTGGCATTCTGTTCAGGAAATTTTTCCCCTGTGCCTATTTGCTCGAGGTTCTTGCCCACTTTCTATTCTATTAGTTTCAATGTATCTGGTTTGATATGGAGGTCCCTGATTCACTTGGACTTGAGCTTTGTACAATGAGATAGAAATGGATCGATTTGCATTTTTCTACATGCTAATCGCCAGTTGAGCCAGCACCATCTGTTGAAAATGCTGTCTTTTTTCCACTATATAACCATTATAGCTCCTTTGTCAAAGAGCAAGTGACCATGAGTGTGTGGGTTCATTTCTGGGTCTTCAATTCTGTTCCATTGATCTACCTGCCTGTCACTGTACCAATACCATGCAGTTTTTATCACAATTGCTCTGTAGTACAGCTTAAGGTTTGTGATTCCACCAGAGGTTCCTTTATTGTTGAGAATAGTTTTGGCTATTCTGGGTTTTTTGTTGTTCCAGATGAATTTGCAAATTGCTTTCTTTTTTTTAACTTTTATTGCATTATGATGAGAAAAGTTACAGGATTTCAACTTATCTGAATTTGTTAACATTTACAAATATATTTTACGTAAATAGAATTAAGTCACATTCTTGTTTCTCTTTTGTACCCCAACTCCTCCCAGAGACCCCCCCCTTCAATACCTGTGTGTTTTGTGTGTTGTGGGACTGGCTGAGGAGCTTGTGCCCAAGGTATGCCCAGGACACCAACCGAGAAAGACAGGAAGGAAAACGAGTCACTGGGATGGCAAAGTTCCTGTATGCCTGGTCCCGCTGGTCCCAGTTCCTCCCAGTGTAGGGACAGATGTTGGTTCCTCCTCACTTCTTATCCTAGGTGTGTCAGAGCGCCTGGGAGTGGAGCTTTCTCTGGGTGTTGTGGGAATGACTGCAGAGCTTGTGACCAAGGTCTGCTCTGGACACCAGCCCAGACAGACCAGAAGGAACCTGAGTCACTGGGCTGGCAGAGCTCACAAATTGCTCTTTCTAAGTCTGTAAAGAATTCAGTTGGAATTTTGATGGGGATTGCATTGAATCTGTAGATTGCCTTTGGTAAGATGGCCATTTTTACTATACTAATCCTGTCAATCCATGAGCATGGGAGATCTTTCCATCTTCTGAGATCTTCTTCAATTTCCTTCTTCAGAGACTTGAAGTTCTTGTCAAACAGATCTTTTACTTGCTTAGTTAGAGTTACACCAAGGTTTTTTATATTATTTGTAACTATTGTG
Organism: Montemys delectorum; assembly: GCA_019843815.1. Lineage (NCBI taxonomy): Eukaryota > Metazoa > Chordata > Mammalia > Rodentia > Muridae > Montemys > Montemys delectorum. Next base: position 3,732 of record JADRCD010037985.1, on the reverse strand, counting down.
AAGAGTGTTGTTTCCCTAATTTCTTTCTCCACCTGTTTATCCTTTGTGTAGAGGAAGGCCTCTGATTTGCTTGAGTTAATTTTATATCAAGCTGCTTTGCTGAAGTTGTTTATCAGGTTTAGCAGCTCTCTGGTGGAATTTTTGGGGTCACTTAAGTATACTATCATGTCATCTGCAAATAGTGATAACTTGACTTCTTCCTTTCCATTTTGTATCCCTTTGATCTCCTTTTGTTGTCTAATTGCTCTGGTTAGGACTTCAAGTACAATATTGAATAGGTAGGGAGAGAATGGGCAGCCTTGTCTAGTCCCTGATTTTAGTGGGATTGCTTCAAGTTTCTCACCATTTAGTTTGATCTTGGCTACTGGTTTTCTGTATATTCCTTTTACTATATTTAAGTATAGGCCTTGAATTCCTGATCTTTCCAAGACTTTTATCATGAAGGGATGTTGGATTTTGTCAAATGATTTCTCAGCATCTAGTGAGATGATCATATCATTTTTTTCTTTGAGTTTGTTTATGTAGTGAATTACATTGATGGATTTCCATATATTCAACCATCCCTGCATCCCTGGGATGAAGCCTACTTGATTATGGTGGATGATTGTTTTGATGTATCCTTTGATTCGATTTGCAAGAATTTTGTTGAGTATTTTTGCATCACTATTCATAAGGGAAATTGGTCTGAAGTTTTCTTTCTTTGTCAGGTCTTTGTGTGGTTTAGGTATTAGAGTAATTGTGGCTGAACGAATTTGGTAGAGTGCCTTCAGTTTCTATTTTGTGAAATAGTTTGAGGAGTGTTGGTATTAAGTCTTCTTGGAAGGTTTGATAAAACTCTGCACTAAACGCATCTGGTCCTGGGCTTTTCTTGGTTGGGAGACTATTAATGACTGTTTCTATTTAATGAGCAAATATGGGGCTGTTTAGATCATTGATCTGATCTTGATTTAACTTTGGTACCTGATATCTGTTTAGAAAATTGTCCATTTCATCCAGGTTTTCCGGTTTTGTTGAGTATTGGCTTTTGTAGAAGGATCTCATGATTTTTTTGATTTCTTCAGTGTCTGTGGTTATGTCTCCCTTTTCGTTTTTGGTCTTATTAATTAGGATACTTGACCTTTTTCCCTTACTGCTTTTAGTATTCTTTCTTTGTTTTGTGCATTTGTTGTTTTGACTATTATGTGGCAGGAGGGATTTCTTTTCTGGTCCAGTCTATTTGGAATTCTATAGGTATAGAAGAGAATGAAGACCTCCAACTTAAAGGGCCAGTAAATATCTTCAACAAAATTATAGAAGAAAACTTCCCTGACCTAAAGAAAGAGATGACCATGAACATACAAGAAGCCTATAGAACATAATAGTGAAAACAAGAAATGCACAAAACAAAGAAAGAATACTAAAAGCAGTAAGGGAAAAAGGTCAAGTAACATATAAAGTCAAGCCTATCAGAATTACACCAGACTTCTCACCAGAGACTATGAAAGGTAGAAGATACTGGGCAGATGTCATACAGACCCTAAGAGAACACAAATGCTAGCCCAGACTACTATACCCAACAAAACTCTCAATCACCATAGATGGAGAAACCAAAGTATGCCGTGACAAAATCAAATTCACACAATATATTTCCACAAATCCAGCCCTTCAAAGGGTAATATATGGAAAATTCCAACACAAGGAGGGGAACTACATTTCTGAAAAAGCAAAAATGTAATCTTCCAAGAAAACTAAAAGAAGTTAGCCACATGAACATAATTCCAGCTCTAACAACAAAAATAAAAGGAAGAAATAATTACTTTTCTTTAATATCTATTAATATCAATGGACTCAATTCTCCAATAAAAAGACATAGACTATCAGATTGGGTACGTAAACAGGACCCAACATTTTGCTGCATACAGGAAACCCACCTCAATGACAAAGACAGACACTACCTCAGAATAAAAAGCTGGAAAACAATTCTCCAAGCCAATGGTCCCAATAAAAAAGCTGGAGTAGCCATTCTAATATTGAATAAAATCGACTTTCACCCTAAAGTGATCCAAAAAGATAAGGAGGGACACTTCATATTCATCAAAGGTGTGATCTACAAGATGAACTCTCAATTCTGAACTTCTATGCTCCAAATGCAAGGGCATCTACATTCATAAAAGAAACTTTACTAAAGTTCAAAGTACACATTACACCACACACAATAGTAGTGGGAGATTTTAACACCCTACTCTCTGCAATGGACAGATCATAGAAACAGAAACTAAACAAGGACACAGTGAGACTGACAGAAGTTATGAAACAGATGGACTTAACGTATCTATAGAACTTTTTATCCTAAAACAAAAGGACATATCTTCTTCTCAGCACCTCATGGTACCTTCTCCAAAATTGACCATATAATTGGTCACAAAGCAGGCCTCAACAGATACAAGAAGATCGAAATAATTCCTTGTATTCTATCAGATCACCATGGACTAAGGCTGCTCCTCAATAACAACATAAACAATAGAATGTCCACATGCACGTGGAAGCTTAACAACACTTTATTCAATGATAACTTGGTCAAGGAAGAAATAAAGAAAGAAATTAAAGATGTTCTAGAGTTTAATGAAAATGAAGCCACAACATACACAAACTTATGGGACACAATGAAAACAGTCCTAAGGGTAAAACTCATAGCTTTAAATGCCTCCAAAAAAAACTGGAGAGACATACACCAGCAATTTGTCAGCACACCTCAGGGCGCTAGAACAAAAAGAAGCAAATCCACCCAAGAGGAGTCAAAGGCAAGAAATAATCAAACTCAGGGCTGAAATCAACCAAATAGAAACAAAAAGAACTATACAAAGAATCAACCAAACAAAGAGCTGGTTCTTTGAGAAATTCAACAAAATAGATAAACCCTTAGCCAGGCTAACTAGAGGGCACAGAGATAGTCTCCTAATTAACAAGATCAGAAATGAAAAGGGAGACATAACAACAGACACTGAGGAAATCCAAAATATCATGAGATCCTACTATAAAAGCCTATACTCAACAAAACTGGAAAACCTGGATGAAATAGACAATTTTCTAGACCGAAGATTTTCAGATACTGATGTTAAATCAAGATCAGATCAACGATCTAAACAGTCCCATATCTGCTCATGAAATAGAAACAGTCATTAATAGTCTCCCAAACAAAAAAAGCCCAGGACCAGATGGGTTTAGTGCAGAGTTTTATCAAACCTTCAAAGACAACCTAATACCAATACTCCTCAAATTATTTAACAAAATAGAAACTGAAGGAACTCTACCCAATTCGTTCCATGCAGCCACAATTACTCTAATACCTAAACCACACAAAGACCTGACAAAGACAGAACACTTCAGACCAATTTCTCTTATAAATATTGATGCAAAAATACTCAATAAAATTCTTGCAAACTGAATCAAAGAACACATCAAAACGATCATCCACCATGATCAAGTAGGCTTCATCCCAGGGATGCAGGGATGGTTCAATATACGGAAATCCATCAATGTAATTCACTACATAAACAAACTCAAAGAAAAAAATGATATGATCATCTCACTAGATGCGGAGAAAGCATTTGACAAAATCCAATATCCCTTCATGGTAAAAGTCTTGGAAAGATCAGGAAGTTAAGGCCCATACTTGAACATAGTAAAAGCAGTATACAGAAAACCGGTGGCCAACATCAAACTAAATGGAGAGAAACTTGAAGCAATCCCACT